>QANX01004060.1:0-47229 GCA_003254975.1 Ochetophila trinervis
AAAAATTATATAAGAATATTTAAGTCATCTTACGATGCCACGTAGGAAAGAGAGAAAAAAAATTTAAATGGAAGTTAACTGCGTAAAGAATGTATATGAAGTATTTCAAATTACAAAATCTATCATAAAATAAAAATAATTTCAGATGATAATTAATTTTTATTAAAAATCAAAACTACATTAGAACAATGATATCCCAACCTCGCACTTGAATGTGTAGTTCAGTAGTAGAAGTTAGCCGAGCCTTCACATCTGTGAGTACGGGAGTTGAGGTTCGAGTTTTGGTAGCCTCATTTGGACTCAAGTGCTCCTCTTCGTTGCTACCGCACGAAGGCTAATGAGTTTCTAGTGACATAGGCCTCCAATGTGGATTCTCACTAGGTTGAAAAGACGCTTGAATTTGACCCATAACTCCTGAGTCTATGATCCCACTACAGATAAGTCTTTATTTTTTATCTTTTTTTACAAAAAAAAATAATGATATCCCAACCTCTAGTCAAGACCTGCTATCCAACATATTTGGCACATATTTGAGAGATTCATTGAATCTTATTGAGGGCGAAATCATGTACGTACAAAAATTTCCCGATTAAAAATTAGGAAGAAATTTTTCATAAAGATATTTAAGTTTATTTCTTATCTATTAACCAGAGTTAGGAATGTACAAAAATCCGACAACCCAAATTTTTACAGAATAATTTATTTTTAATGAAAATTTTTAATTTTAGCATTAAAATAAAATTTTAGTCACTGTCCTATAAAAATTTCATTGTAACGCCATGATAATATATAATGGATATTGTTTTACCAAAAAAAAAAATAATTAATGGACATTGAAAATATAGTTATGGAATCATATCAAATATAGGGTATACAAAAATTCAACAATCCAACCTAATTGGCCGATCTAACCCAACTCAACTTAATCCATTGAAAAATTTGAATTTTTGAGTTGGGTTGGGTTGGATGATATTTAACCTGCTGACTTCGAGTTGGGTTGGATTGGGTGGTAAAAAAATCCGATTAATCCGTCCCGACCCGCATATATTAAAAAAAAAAAAAAACCCTCTCTCTCTCTGAATTTTTAATTTTCCATTTGTGATTTTGAGTTCCTAGTTCAATTACTATATTGTATTTGAATTTTCCATTTGTGATTTTTGTTTATTTTGCTGAAAAAATAGGTAAATTTGTGATTTTTTATTTTTTTTTTCAAAAAAGGTGCATGCTCTGCTAATGTATTTTATTTCCGAAATGCATGCCATTGATGTCATAAAGCAATTTGTTTTTCTTGCTAAACTCATAATTAAAAGGAAGTAAATGAAAAAATGAATGAATGAATTTTTTTCCGATTTGGACAACCTGTAAACAATGCCTCATTAATGATATATAAAAAATCTAATAAGAATTTGATGTCTCGAGTATTCGTTTTTATGTTAAAATGTTGCAACCAATCCAATATGGAGAACTTGAAAATGATATTGCTTTCTTGCAACTTTTCTGTTACCTGAACAAAAAAATATATATTAATGTTTAATCAATTTTATTTACTGTGACGGAGCGTAATTAATTTTATTTACTTAATCAAATTAATGTTGTTTAATATATACTATTTTTAATCAGATGGATATGAATTATTTTTGTAGTTTTTTGCATTATAATAGTTAATGCAATTAATTTTTGTAAAAATAAAAAAGGATGAAGTTAAGTTATTAACTAAAATTTAATTTATTAAAACATTAATTTTTACTAAATTAAAGATAAATTAATCCGATCAACCCAACCCGCACTTTATGGGTTGGGTTGGATTGGATTTGTTACTCTGTTCGGATTGGGTTGGGTTAGAATATCAAAAACCAGCACTCTATGGATTGAGTTGATTTTTCTTTTTAAATCCGGCCAATCCAACCCGTGTGCACCCCTAATCAAATCTTCAAAATTTTACCCACCAAAAAAAATCTTCAAAATCGACAAACTAACTTTAATGCTGGTCATGCATGTTAGGTGCTATATAAATATTTTGATGAATAGTTGCTATATAAATATGAATCACAGAATTTGGATACTTTAAACATACATATGCGTTTAATAAATGAATGTTTTTAGAAGAATTTAACGGTCTGGTTAAATAATTTTTTTTTTTCATTTTTGACAAGTGTAGGCCTAATGATAAGCATTTTTAATGGTGATTATAAACCATAAAAAATAACATTTTTTGAAATCTATGTTCAATAAATTACAAATATATAGGCAATTTTTAAATTATTTTTTGATAATAATATATATAAAATTATTTATTAATTATATATTTAATTAACAGTTCTAAATTGGATGACAAAAATAAAAAGAACTTGTAATGACACAAAAGTATAAAATTGAAAATAAAAATGGAAAAAATATTAAAATAAAATTATAAATTGCGAGTTTAAAATTTTATAGTAATAAAACTTTAAAATATATATAATAAATAGTACATAAAAATTAAAAATACATAATCCATACATAAAAAACTTTTTACTTGACAACCCCTAATTTTTCAATGAAGCTATTTCATAAAATATGCAATTAAAATCATTTATCTTTTATTTAATATCTAAACCAAACTCAACCTCATTCTTAATTATTTTTCGTGTAACCACCACAATAATTTCTTTAATTGACAGCACCTATCATCCATCAATAATTTCTTCAAACTCAGCTGCCGAGCACATGGGAATAACACCCTGGCATGCTCTCCAATGAGAAAAGTTAGAGCATTGGAGAAAGGAAAAGATGGGATTGAGTGGGAAAATTAAGAGAAAGTAGCTTTTGAAAATGAAAACTTTTTAGAAATGGTTTACTAAAAAAGTGTTTGATCTTTTTGAAAATTTGAAAAGTTTCATTGCTTCTAGTATTCAATTTAGATTTTTTTTTATTAGGAAACAGTTTTTTCTTTATGTGTATCCAAACACAATTTTCTGGTTCAAATATCATTTGTTTTCGCTTCTTATTTGCTCTTTGAGCAGTTAGACGGTTACGTTTCTCAATTTTGTAACATCGCATTCTCATGTATAGTTTTAACCAAGTCCGCCTTTTTATGTCCATCTAAGCTAGTAATTTCACTCAAAGGTAAATGCATCATATCCAACATAGTTAAATAATTAAAACCATACACAATCTCAAATGATGAAAAACCTATAGAAGAATGAATAGTTCTATTATATGCAAATTCAACAAAAGGTAAAATATTCCCATGTTTTCAAATTTTTACCAACAATAGCACGAAGCAAAGTACCTAGAATCCTACTAACCACCTCCGTTTGACCATCGGTTTGTGGATGACAAGTAGTAGAATACAACAATTTAGTACCTAACTTACCCCACAGGACTTTCCAAAAGTGACTCAAAAATTCCACATGCTTATCAGACACAATAGTTCTAGGCACTCCATGCAATCTTATAACCTCCCTAAAGAATAAGTCAGCAATATTTATAGCATCATCAGTCTTATGACATGCAATAAAGTGCACTATCTTAAAAAATCTATCAACAACCACAAATATGCTATCCCTACCCTTCCTAGTTCTAGGTAACCCAATGATAAAATTCATGGATATATCAACCCAAGGCTCATTAGAAATAGGCAAAGGTGTATATAACCCATGTGGCATAGACTTAGACTTGGCATGTCTACATGCAATACATTGAGAACAAATTCTTTGAACATCCATTTTCATATGTGGCCAATAAAAGTGTTCAACTAAAACATCTAAAGTCTTATGCTCACCAAAATGACCCATTAAACCACCACTATGTGATTTTTTAACAAGCAATTCTCTAATAGAGCAATTAGGCACACAAATTCTTGAACCACGAAATAGAAAACCATCATGTCTATAGAATTTATTAAATGCACATTGTTCACATGCAACATAAATATCCTTAAAATCAGAATCACTTGCGTACATGTCTTTCATTTGCTCAAAACCTAACAACTTAGAAGTTAATGTAGTTATGAGAACATACTTTTGAGATAATGCATCAGCTACTACATTATCCTTACCTTGCTTGTAGCATATCACATATGGAAAAGTCTCTATGAACTCAATCCACTTTGCATGCCTCTTGTTGAGCTTTCCTTGTCCTTTGATGTGTTTGAGAGACTCATGATCGGTATGAATCACGAACTCCTTTGGAAGAAAATAATGTTTCCACACCTCAAAGGCACGAAACAACGCATACAACTCCTTGTCATACGTCGAGTACTTGAGTTGAGCTCCATTTAGCTTTTCACTAAAGTATGCAATGGGACACTTTTTCTACATCAAAACAGCACCTATACCAATCCCAGAAGCATCACATTCAACCTCAAACATCTTATCAAAATTAGGTAAAACAAGAATAGGAGCAGAATATAACTTATCTTTTAAAGTTTGAAACGCATGTTCTTGTTCTTTACCCCATTTAAAACCTACTTCATTTTTTACAATCTCATTCAATGGTAGAAAAGTCATTCACAAACCTTTTATAAAAGCCAGCTAAACCATGAAAACTTCTTACCTCAGACACATTCTTAGGTGTAGGCCATTCATTAATAGCCTTGATCTTTTCTTCATCTACTTTAACACCCTGTGCACTCACAACAAAATCAAGAAAAACAAGCATATCTATACAAAATGTGCATTTTTAAGGTTAGCATATAATTTCTCTTTTCTAAGCACATCTAGCACTTGGCTAACATGCATCACATGGTCATCTAAACTTTTGCTATATATCAAAATATCATCAAAATATACAACCACAAACTTTCTTAGAAATTCCCTTAAAACATGGTTCATTAATCGTATAAATGTACTAGGAGCATTAGTTAACCCAAAAGGCATAACCATCCATTCATATAAACCATATTTTGTTTTAAAAGCAGTTTTCCACTCATCCCCTTGCTTCATCCGAATTTGATGGTATCCACTTTTTAAATCTATCTTAGTAAATAAGCAAGCACCATGCAATTCATCAAGCATATCATCTAACCTAGAAATGGGATAACGATATTTTACCGTTATTTTATTCACTGCTCGACAATCAACACACATCATTTATGTGTGATCCTTCTTGGGTACCAATAAGACCGGTATAGCACAAAGACTCATGCTCTCCCTAACATGACCCTTTGCTAGCAACTCCTCCACTTGCCTTTGTAACTCCTTCGTTTCCTCGGGATTGCTATGATAGGCTGGTCAGTTTGGAATGCTTGCTCCAGGTACAAAATCTATTTGGTGCTCAATACCTCTCAATGGAGGCAATCCAGTCAGCATCTCTTCTAGGAAAACATCGTCAAAATCCTGCAATAAAGAGACAAAAACACTAGGCAAATCGAGGTTAATGTTAGTTTCACAAAGTAAAACCTCTCAAAACCTCACTAACAATATTGCTTTGTTGCCTAAGAATGCACTCTTGATTTCTCTCTCTTTTGCATAAATACTCTTTTTCTTTTCACTATTCTCACTTTTCTCTCTTGCACTTTCCTCTTTATTACTAGTGCAATCACTCACCATTGGGCTTTTATTTTTATTCTTTTCACTTTTGGCCTCTTTACACTCAATTATTTTATTTGCCTCACTTCCCAAATCCCCATGGAAAACTTTGGATAGTTTCAATTGTTCAAAATACACCTCTTTTGGAGATAATGGTGCAAGTGTGACTTTCTTTCCATTGTACTCAAAAGAATACATATTCTTAAAACCTTCATGGATAGTCCTCCTATCAGATTGCCACGGTCTATCCAACAAAATATGCCCCGCTTACATAGGTACTACATCACACAAAACCTCATCACTATACTTTCCAATAGAAAATGCAACTTTCACTCTCTTATTTACCTTAATCTCCCCACTATCATTCAACCATTGTAACCTATAAGGGTTAGGGTGTTTTTCATATAATAGTCCCAACTTCTCAACCAAACTAGTACTACCAACATTAGCACAACTACCCCATCAATGATTAAACTACATGTTTTACCACCCACAAAACATCTAGTATGAAAAATATTATCCCTTTGTTCTAGTCCTTCTTCATTCACCTTCAAATTTAAAACCCTCCTAATTATTAGGGACTCTCCAACCACGGGATATTCTACATCCTCCTCCTCACTAGAATCATACTCTAATGGTGGCATTTCTTCATCTGACTCAGACTCCGACATTAATTCATTACCCCTCATCAACATAGTTTTCCTATTTGGACATTCAGAAGCAATATACCCAAACCCTTGACATTTAAAACATTTTATTTTCCTATGTCTAGAAGTACTAGAAGTGTTAGGATTAGGAGTACCTCTTGTTGGGTTGGCACTCTTATCCTTGAACTTGGTTGCATCTCCAATTTTCTCTTTGGTCTCCAAGTTCTTCTCTCTCTTAATGTCGTCATACTTGTTCCACTTCGAGTTGGAACCCCACTTCGAATTGGAGCTTGAAAACCCTTTTGATGACCCTTCACTTCTCAATTGCTTTTCCACTTTAATAGCCATGTTGACCATTTCTTCCATTTCTACATATGGATGTAGATCAACCACCTTGGCAATATCTTTGTTCATCCCACTTAGAAATCTTGCCATTGTAGCTTTTCTATCCTCTTCAATGTTGGCCCTTATCATAATCATCTCCATCTCTTTGTAATACTCCTCTATGGACCTAAACCCTTGTATGAGTCTCTGCAACTTTTGATGAAGCTCTCTATAGTAATAAGATGGTACAAACCTCTTCCTCATAATTCTCTTCATCTCATCCCAAGTTGAGATCGGATCTTCTCTATACCTCCTCCGTGATTGTATAAGTTGCTCCCACCAAACTAGAGCATAGTCGGTGAACTCCACTGCGGCTAGTTTAACATTTTTCTCCTTAAAGTAATTGTGACAATCAAATATTAATTCTACTTTCTTTTTTTCCATTCCAAGTATGCCTCGGCATCACTTCTTCCCTTGAATGGCGGAATGTACATCTTAATTGAACTTAGGCTGTCATCCCTTCCTCCTCTTGGCTCATCTCTTCTAGGTCTTCTTCTTACAGTTTGGACTTCATACTCGTCTTCATCGGAAATAATTACTTCTTGTCTCCTAGGTCATGTTCATTCCCTTCTAGTAGTATTGGACATGACCATGGTCATCTCCCTCATTTGCTCCATTATCTCATCCATCCTAAATTTCAATATTTCTTCCATCCTAGAAGTCAATCTCTCTTCCATCCTTCTATACTCACCCTCCAAAGATTGTCGTAAGAGCTTTGGATCCGGTGTTGCCACTTGCTCTTGTTCTGAAGTAGAAACTCCCTTTCCGTCTCTTTTAGACATTCTTAAACACTCCCTTACGTGTTTAACTCAACAATGGTAAACTCTCGCGTTTCACACAAATTTGGCTTTTACCCTCTTTATGCTCACCACTCAAGCCTTTTACCACTCAAGTCTAGTTCACCAAGTTGCACTTCAGAACCAATTATCTTAAACAAAAATAGCCAATTTCAAAATTAAAACCTAACAATAAAAGCAAGTTCAATTCTAGAGAAAAATTGGCACAAAAAAAATGACAAAAGAGTAATGAAGCAAATAATAATTACTCTATGAAATCAACACAATGAAAATAGGAAACTAAACAAATTTAGAATAGAAAAGTATCAAAATAAGAAACTATGAGAATTGGAAACAAAAAAATTTAGAATAGGAAAGTAAGAAAATAAGAAACTATGAGAATAAGAAACAAATAAATTAGGAAAGTAAGAAATATGGAATAATAAAAAAAAACAAATCAGAAATCAATTAGGAATAAGTAATTTTCCTAATATTCAAGCAACCAATCTCAATATTCCAACTTTCAATATTTTTTTTTTTACTACGATTTTTTTTTTTTTTTTTTGTATATATATAATCAGATTCTTCTTTTTCTACTTCTTTTTTTTGTACGATATTTTTTTGGGTACTAAAACACCAAGAACAATAAAGAATTCAAGAACAAAAGAAAAAAAAAACGCAGAAAATAAAAAGCTAATTAAAGACTCTAAAAAGAAAAACAAAGAACAAGATAAATAGAAATTTATCTTGGTTTTGATCTGATACCAAATGATGCAGAACCCCAAGCTTAAAAAAACTGTAATCCCAACACACAAGATGATATGGAACAAACCATAGGTAAAAACCCGCCATATAGCACCTCTAGATAATAATTGTATCTAGCAACACTAATTAGAAAGCAAATAATGAAATTGAAATTCGTCACAAAGTAAATACCTTTGGTAAGAAGATCAATTCTCAATGCAACAAGTAGAAGAAGAACTATCCTCACTTGGAACACATAAGTATTGTTGAAAACAAGAGTAGATTTCTCAATAATCAATAATCAAAGTTGTTTTCTTACAAGCTAGTAACCTCCCCTTTATATAGAGATTAGGGTTAGGTTAAGAATCAATCTAGACCATAAAATAATTAGGAAAGTAATCCTAAGGCTTAAAACTAACCCTAAATAAATATAATCTGAAAATAGAAATAATTACAAAACTGCCATTATAATCTGGAAATGCAATAATTACGAAACTACCATTATAATTCGAAAATAGCTAAATTACAAAACAGCCATTGTAATCCGAAAATAGCTAAAAATTACGTCGTTTCGTCTTTGCAACTCCCGAGCAGCATTACCACCTTCATTCCTTGCTTGGACATCATGCTTAAATCATCATTATGCCTCATAAAAGTGTTTGGATCATGTGGATACTTGAATCTATTTTCATCAATTATTCTTTTCACAAGTCCAAGCATTCCAGTTTTGATCTTCTTAGCTCGAGAACGTGTCACTGGTCCACTTGGCAGCACAATGTCTTCACTATGAACATTCATACTAGAAGAGCGCTCGATGTCCACATCAACACCCCTAATCAAATCTTCAAAATTTTACCCACAAAAAAAATCTTCAAAATTGACAAACTAACTTTAATGCGGGTCATGCATGTTAGGTGCTATATAAATATTTTGATGAAAAGTTGCTATATAAATATGAATTACAGAATTTGGATACTTTAAACATACATATGCGTTTAATAAATGAATGTTTTTAGAAGAATTTTAAGGGTATGGTTAAATAATTTTATTTTTTTTCATTTTTGACAAGTGTAGGCCTAATGATAAGCATTTTTAATGGTGATTATAAACCATAAGAAAATAACATTTTTTGAAATCTATGTTCAATAAATTATAAATATATAGGCAATTTTTAAATTATTTTCTGATAATAATATATATAAAATTATTTATTAATTACATATTTAATTAACAGTGCTAAATTGGATGAAAAAATAAAAAAAACTCGTGATGACACAAAAGTATAAGTTTGAAAATAAAAATGAAAAAAAAATATTAAAATAAAACTGTAAATTGCGATACAGTTTAAAAGTTTATAGTAATAAAATTTTAAAATATATATAATAAATAGTACATAAAAAGTAAAAATACATAGTCCATGCAAAAAAAACTTTTTACTTGACAACCCCTAATTTTTCAATGAAGCTATTTCATAAAATATGCAATTAAAATCATTTACCTTTTATTTAATACCTAAACCAAACTCAACCTCATTCTTAATTATTTTCCGTGTAACCACCACAATAATTTCTTTAATTAGCACCTATCATCCATCAATAATTTCTTCAAACTCAGCTGCCGAGAACATGGGAATAACACCCTGGCATGCTCTCCAATGAGAAAAGTTAGAGCATTGGAGAAAGGAAAAGATGGGATTGAGTGGGAAAATTAAGAGAAAGTAGCTTTTGAAAATGAAAACTTCTTAGAAATGGTTTACTAAAACAGTGTTTGATTTTTTATTTATTCTTTTAAAAACTAAAGACCAAATTAAAGTAGGAAAACAAAAAATAAAAAAATCACCAAAGCAAAGGAGAAGAACAGTCAGGTTGAGGGTCCAACGTTATGGCTATTCAGACAATATACCAACATTCTACACATCTGATTGAAAGATCTCACTTTATTACAATGATGAATCAACAATAATGTTTTTTTTTTCCCTTGATCTACTACAAGCTTCTATTAAAATGAAAATAAATAAATAAATACCAAAAAGAGTGCAAATGTTAAACCACTCAAAACGATTGAGGATTAGGTTAATTTTTTGTATTTTTCTTTTTGAAATTGAATTAAATTGAACTATTAAGTGATTTAATTTGGTCAAGTTTAGATTATATTTCAATATTACATTTTTATTTATTTTTAAAAAATATTATATTAATAATTTAAATTTAAATTTAATATTTTGGATTAAGTAATTTAAAAAATATAAATAATTATAACAAAAAAATATTAAAAAAATTATATATACGTAAATTCAATTTAATTTGTACCAATTCAGTTTATTTAAATTGAACCGAATTCATTATAGACCAAAACCAGAACCATCCCACCAATTGGGTTGTTCACCGTTCCATGCACTAATTCTTTAGTATCTCAAACAAGATCATTCAAGAGAACCTTTTTCAAATTTCTAATTACAACTGCAAAAGCTAAGAAAGACCAACAAACAATATAATTCAACCCAATGGGGAAAAAAATATCAATAGTATTGATTGGATAGAGAGAAAAATATACATTGAAGAAAGAAAGAAAACCATTTTTCTTACAATTGTTGATCTGAAAAGAAAGAAAAAGGTGAATTTTTCCCTCTATTCTTGAGGAATGGAAAATGCGGTGGCAGAGAAGGTAGCTTCAGGGCTATTGTTATCCTCCTCCTCACACAGAGAAAAAGCCTTGTCCAAATTGGCAACAATGTCGGTCATACCAGGCCTTTCTTTCCCTTCCAACTTCACACAATCCATGGCTATATAAGCCATATATTCAACTGCTCCGACCTCCTTCCCACCCGGCGGTCCAACCCTTTTGTCCAAAACGCTCTGCCACTCGCCGGCCGATAACTTAGGCAACGCATATTCAACAACACTCATCGGACTATTCCCTTCTTCTTCTTTGTCTTCATTCTTGAACACCGCTCTTTTACCTGTTAAAAGCTCCAACACCACCACACCCAGACCGTACACATCGCTTTTCGTTGTCAGCTCGTTCAATGCATAGTACTCTGGATCTATATACCCAACTGTCCCAACCGCTTTTGCCGTTACGGATTCTTGGTGGGGTTCAGGACCCAGGAGTGATAATCCAAAATCGGAGACTCTCGCTGTCCAATTCGAATCCAAGAGTATGTTTGAGGATTTGATGTCTCTGTGAATTATAGGTGGGACTGCATAATTGTGGAGATATTCAATTCCTCTTGCAGCGTCCAAGGCGATTTTGATCCTCATTTTCCAGGAATTCAAAATGCTGCTGCTTTTCTCTGCGTTGTTCTTGCTGTGTAGGTGGTCATGGAGGGCACCGTTGCTCATGAATTCATAGACTAAGAGCCTCTCATCTTTTTCTTGGCAGAAACCCAGAAGGCCCACCAGGTGTTTGTGGTTGAGCCTAGATAACAATGATAATTCTGAATCGAAAGCACTCTCTTTCTCATGGAACTTCTTTATCTTGGTGCTGGTTTCTCCTCTCTTGATGGCCACTTCTCTGCCATCCAAGAGCTTGCCTTTGTAGACAATGCCGAAACTCCCAGAACCAATCTTATTTTTTAGCGAGAAATTGTTGGTGGAAGCAGCAAGTTCTGAGAGAGAAAATGTTTCTGTCTTGTCTGCATGCTTTGACGATGACACTGACCCACTCACCTGGCCCTCCATGGGAAGTGGGGCAGTGGAAGAATTGTCAGTCCTAACAGCAGAATCTCTGTTGAGTTGCAGTGGAAAATCACAGGAAAAGAGTATTCCTTTATTCCAAAGCCAATAAACAATACTGCATAAGCCTACAAAAGCTCCAATAGATCCAACAATCAGAAACGCCAAGAAAAGCTTGTTCTTGGCTTTTGATGTTGGATTTGAAGGTTGTGCTTGGGTTGGAGTTCTTGGTTGCCATGGAACAGCAAGTGGAAGCTCAGACTGGCATGATTTGCAGATGTTTTTTGAGGCAAGGCAGAGGGTCTGTGAATCTGGGTAAATACCACAGGTGCTACATGAAGATTCAACACATGGTCCCGGTAAAATCATTCCAAGGTGAAGATCATTTTGGGAATTGGACCACCCGGGACCCCAACAAATTATGGATAAATTACTTGTCATCAACCCACATACAAAATCCAACCCAGCCACTATCAACTCGAATGGGACATTTTCAATTGCTTCTCTATTAAGTTTGAGTAAATTTCGTTCACCCCAACATTCAACCAATCTATTAGTTTCCTTGATAGCACAAGTAAAATTGGCTCCCAATGCAAGGCTTGTATACTCAAAAGCTGAACTTGAATGTACATTCAACTGCCCAGAAACATTGTTTCCTCTGCAAACCAAAGTCCCAATCTTGGTTAACCCACAAGCATGGGACTCTCCTGCAACTAAACTTGTCATTTTCAAATTCTCAAACCCGGATTGAATCTCAGCTCCAACATGGCTCTGTCCCCAACACACAACTCTATGATTCTTGCTCAAAATCCCACATGTAAATCCACTCCCAGAAGTGATAGTCCTGAACTTCAATGCCTCCCCAGGTGAAGGAAACAGAGACCCTCTTCTCTGTCCTCGCCAGCATCTAACTATGCCTGTGTCAATCTCCCTTGCACAAACTTGAGCATCCCCAACCGTTAGATCAGCCAACCCAGCAGTGCTGCTGTGATAAATACGTTTAGGTTGAAAGCTTGAGGTAGAGAAGGTGGTATCCCAGCAAAGGAGGCTTAAACCACCAGACCTAAGGCCGCAGAAGAATCTCTGGCCACCAGAGATGGCTTGGAACGAAACATTGGGTAAGACTGAAATGGTTCTGTTGTTTTGAAAGCATTGGATTCTCTGGGTGGGTTGGCCTGCTACAATGCCGCAGAAAGTGACTCTTTCATACGTGACAGCAACTGTGGAGGCTGAACCGAGGCCGTTGACCACTGAATGGACAAGAAACAAAGATATGAAGATGGTGATGGTGAATGATGAAGTGGGTGTTAATGGAAGTGTCATTTAAGAAGATTGGGTTTGTGAGGCAATGCAGGTTTCTGGTTTCTTCTTCTTTTTCATTGAGAGAGAGAGAGAGAGAGAAGGATACTGCAAAGATATGAAAATGGTGATGATGAATTACAACTTGTTCCTTTTGTTTGTGGGTTTTTCACATTTTGCTCTTCTTCTCAGGGCATTGACAAAACCCAAACAATGTCAAAATAATAAAAGTTACCAACTAATACTACTGTTCCTCCTGAGATCTTATTACCAAAATGATGATGATAATAATAATAATAAAAAGAAAAAGACAGTGTTGTTCTGTTTTAAGAACTTATTAGGTTGGTTTTTTTTTTTTTTTTTAAATTAAATCGAAACTTTGTGTCCTCCTATTAACTCAAGAATCACGAGAACCAGAGTATATTAATTAAATGGAAGAAAAGAGGATTAGTTGTTTCCCATATGCATCGTGATTTGATTAGAGGGACGGTGACTTGTTAATTATTCTTATATTATATAGATGGTTAAGATAATAATATAATCTCAAATAGGATAATTCTAAAACAAAATGGACAGTTAGATTAGACCGAATCTGATGTATTTAAAAGTCAATCTCAACTTATTTAAGATCTATATACACACAAGACAGCTAGTCTCTACGCGATGTAGAAAAAAACAAAAGGGGTGTGTGGGTGTTTTGGGGGTGGGCTCTCCTGAAAGGCTCTCCTAGTAGTTTTGGTTCATATTCAAGCACCATTACATTTATTTGAATTGGGAATATGAGCTTCAAATGGTATAGAATAACGTTGTAGAAAATATTATTTATGTCATTATTTAAATAGTTTATATTTAATTATGTTTATTATTTTAAAAAATTATTTATTTATATTTTAATTATATTAATATATTGAATAAAATAATAATATAAGTATAGATGGTAGATTAGGTAGTTACTTTATCAATACTCAATGAAATATGTTGCTAATAGGACCTCCCATATTCTTCCATACTTCCATGTTTTGGTTGACGTTCCATATATTTGTCATTTCCACATTTTATACATATAATAGTCTAATTAATCCATCATTCACATTTCACCACCAAATTTATTTATAATAATTTATCATAGATATAAAATAAAATAAAACAAAAGCTCTGAGGAATGCAAGTCCAACAATACTTATTTACATACAAATAATGTAAATTCTAATTCAACTTTTATTAGAAAGAGAGTCCGTGTAATTTTTACAAACTTAAAGGGTTCACATGCATGATTATTTCCTTTTTGTTGTTCTAAAAACGAGCTGAATGGTCATTTTAAATGGACACTAAGATTAATAAGAGAAATCCATATAATTTAACTAAAAATCTAAGAATCTCTAATGAAACCAATAAAAACATTAATTCATTAATGAAAATGATAAAATACAGGTGCAAAAAGATCCATCCAGTACATGCAACTGCCAAAAAAAATCTAAACATTATTTCATTTGGTACTGCCAGATTTTTAATGGCTAGAATCAATTTAATAAAAACTAAATACCAAAAATTTCATGACAATTT
Source organism: Ochetophila trinervis (assembly GCA_003254975.1). Taxonomy (NCBI): domain Eukaryota; kingdom Viridiplantae; phylum Streptophyta; class Magnoliopsida; order Rosales; family Rhamnaceae; genus Ochetophila; species Ochetophila trinervis. The sequence goes on from QANX01004060.1 coordinate 14,598, forward strand.
TGAATCACAAAACCCTAATGGACTTTGACATAATTTGGACAATGATCTCAACCAATTACAACGCTAGCCCATAAACAAACAAATTACAACATCGGAATTTTAAGACATGTAGGATTCAGCATTCCCATTCATAAAAAACTAGTCACTTTCTTATTTCTACTCTCTCTCTCTCTCTCTCTCTCTCTCTCTCTCTCTTTTGGGGCTGTGGAAAAGAGATTTTACAACAGCTTTAAGGCTCCTATCCATCTTTTCCTTCTGGACCGGCAGTCGAATAGTCATCATAAGTTTCATATTCATAATCTTCGTCGAGATTCTCCATTGTATTTCCATAAACAAATGATTTTGTCCCCATTGTTGTGAATGGCATTAAACCAAAAGCTCTGGCCGTTTTGATCTCCCTAGCAACCTTCCTCTGGGCCTTGGCACTAATGCGAGTCTGCATAATAATGAGCAAGGACCAAAATCAGGAAAATTATCATTTCAATGCAAGTCTAAAGTTCCATTCTTTAATAGAATTACCTGGCTCCTTTTAATTATAATTCCAGCATCTGTTAAAAAGTTTGCAAGGAATCTCACATTCTGCACAGAATAATGTATAGAGGTCAAAAGCCAATTTCCAGAAAGCAGATGGTTGAACATTATGACAATTTTTGGTTGAGAACTTATCAATGTAAACCCTCTTCAACAGGAGCGGATCTAGAAATTTTTTTAGCTAACTGGCTTGTACAGATTCCATTTCTAATGGTGCGGTACTCTAGGCTAGGCCCTAGAGTACATCTCGAGGTAACACATTCAATCCTCTCTCAAAACAAAGCCCCCTCCTCCAATCAAACATAAAAAAAATAAAAATAAAAATAAAAATTCTAAAGGAGCGATTTTGAGTATATATTAACTCTAATAAAAAGAATAATTGCCCACTAAAGAAGAAAATTATACTTCACAGATCAAATTCATACTCTAACTTTTAAACTTGTCCAAATACAAAACTTAGTGATATTCAAGAAAACAAAACTTCAAACAAAACAAAAATAAAGAACACATTATTGATTAAGATAGACATTAATTTAGTATCAATTACAAAACAAAAATAAATAAAACAAAAACAACAACTTAGAAGTTATGGAAGATATATAAAAATATAATTGGAATTTCGAAAAGAAACACAAATACGAAAAAGAATATCAAAATTTTAATATATATTATTTAATATTCTAATTAAATAAGCAATAAATAATTACAATATTTATCACTTAAACCATTATATAATCAAATATTGTGTTTCATTTTTATATTTAATATATAATTTAAAATACTAAACATTAATTTTAAAAATCAAGACATTGAAAATTATATATATATATATATATATATATTTTGGAGAGAGAGGAATAGAATTACTGTATAATAAATACAATATATATATATAATATAAAAGTGAAAAATTTGTGGTGGGGCAGTGGCCCTGCTTGTACCCCCTAGAATACCACCCCCCCCCTGCTCTTCAACAAGATCCAAATGCAACTGAGGCCAAATAATAATGCCAAGATATACTTATGAACTAAGATCTAAATGCAACCGAGACCAAATAAAAGTACCAAGATATACATATGGACTATGTCTGATAGCAGAGTGAAAAGCAATGTCATTGAAATAAACCACTAGCCTTAAATTCCAACTTCATACTCTTAAAAAATAGCAGTTTTGTCCTGATAAATTGTAATACAAATTGAGTAGAATTGCTAACATAAAAGACAAATATAAAAAGTTACATTCTTCATCACTTTCAAAAACCAAATGTCATCAAGTCTGCTTGCCAACAATTCACAGCTCAATACAACATCCAGCTGGCACTTATAGTTATACCAATGATTGTTCAAAATTGTAATTTTTTGTATAACCTTAACCATGACAATGTAACTCTTACATTTCTAATGTTTCCAACTTGTGACTAGAAATTAACATTGGAACCTAGATGGGACGACAAATTGAGAATGAAGATTTGATCAAATATTTAAAAACCAACGGTTAATTCTACTTCCAACATAACATTCAGAGAAATGTTCCTTTGTTATTAAAGTAATTTTCTGAACTCAGTAAACATGAGAAAAACAATATAGAAGCTAAATACATGTATATGCTTACCCTGAAATCAGCTTTTCTCAAGACTTCCTCTGTAGTTACTTCAAACTCATACCTCTTGACAGGTTTACGAACTCCTGGCTTAGTTAGATCAAGATCCTACAAAAATCCATATGGGGCTTTGATGAGATTGAGACAACACATTGAGGGGAAAGGAGAAAACTACAAACACAGTCAAATATATTTGTCTTAATGTTCCTCAAGTGCAGAATTTCATGATATTTTGAGGGTGTCAAAGGAGGAAAAGAAGAGTAAAACAATGAATCAACCAATAGGGTGCCACACCATTACTAAAATTGGAACTGGCAATGGTCAAGGCCTATGTCTACCTATGGTTGACTTATCGTCTTCCTTGAATAAAGTAGCAGCATTAGAATAAGAGGAGTCAAAACCATATTTAGTATTGACAAAATACTATTCAAGAAATATATAATCATACAAAAAGGGGTCACAGAAATCCTTAGAGAAGCAGCAGATGCAACACTATATATATGCAAGTCATTCTTGGCCTATATGTCATACCATAACAAGTGGCATACCAACATGTACCTAATAAAACTAAAACAAGTGGCATTGGTCAGAACCTGTATTTCTAATTGGTTGAACTTGTGTTCATTGAATAAATTGGCAGCACACAATCATCACAGAAGTTCAATAGCATATTGAGTATGGCCAGAATAATGATACTAAAGTGGAATAATGAAGCCTTTACTTATTATTTCATATACCTTAGTGTTGTAAGTCATTCTTGGCCTAAAAGTCATATCTGGTCTGAAAGCATAATCTTCTTTTGCTATTTCGTCAGCATCAAATTCAAAGTATGTGGCTGCTTTCTTTAACTTTCCATCCATTCCATCGGATAATGTGTTAAAACTTTCACCTAAGCCATCCAATATACTGAAACCACTTCCTTCACTAAATTTTGAACCAAATCTGTCATGAGTCTTCCTAAGCATATCATGCTTTTCAAAATAAGCATTTGTCTTTGAATTTCCCCTGGAATTTTCACCAAAAATTCGACGCTCAAAATCATCAGAAGATTCAGTTGAATTAGTAGTTTGCTTATCATTCCATCCACTGCCTGTTTGAAAGTAAAAGGCACAGTAAATTAGATAACAAATCTTAGAGGGGTATAAAACAATACCAGTCGTCCACAAAGAGGGGAGGAAGATTTCATGCAAACGCAAATCTAGAAAAATGTAATCAAGATTGAAGCATCCTAGACTAACATAATTAAGGGAACTTTCATAAAATTGCTCAATAAGATAATGTAATAAAACAATGTGAGAGAATGGAATACCAAAATAGAAACTATCACTGAAAACAACTACCTGAGGTTGAGTTGGTGGAGAGGGTTCTGACTACATGGGGTTGCTGAAACCGGTGTGATAAACCGTTGCTCAAGGTCCGAAAAGCACATCCAACAGTTCTCATTTCTGCTAAAAATGAATGCAAAATATGTATTACAGATTAAGAAAACATCCGAGATGTTAAAGATTAAATACCATATTCCATTGAACAAATCTAGAGCCTCCAATTCAAAAAGTATTCAAGCTTCTAAATGTATGCAATTAAAAGACAAAAACAACTCTCTGAACCGTTGGGTTTCTAAGTTCTAACGAAACAAATCAAGTTTCTATATATATATATATATATATATACAGATACTCTATAAACCCCAACAGTCGGGGTTTATAGAGTTCCTGACAGTTGGGGTATTTCACGGAGTTACATAATTTCAATTTTGAAATTGGCACATGGGCATCACTTGACCACAGAAACCCATTTCCTCCCCGACAGTTTCCCCATCTGCGCGCACCAGAAAAGCAAAACAAATGTTCCTAGTTCCTACTACATGAAACTCTTCAACTCCATATCAAAAGTGGCAACAGACTTCTACAGTAATTTTCTACCAGATTACTCATAGTTCTCTACTAGAAGATAGACAAACCTACTTATGCAACCTTTATTTTACTTTGTTTATTGGATTTGGAGCCAAAATTTGTTTTCCTTTTCCTCTTTTTAATTGCTTCCTCGTCAAAGTAAACCAGCAACTCTAGCTAAAACAAAAACTTTAAAACAAAGCAAAAGAAGAGGATGGATAATTCTAAGGCAAGACTGCACATTAGCCAAGGGATATTTTTCAATTTCTATTTGAAACATAAATAACAAAAACAATAACAGCATCCTCTGTATATATACAGATACTCTATAAACCTTTTCCTCTGTATATTTTTCAAAGTAAATTTTCTATTAAAATAAAATTCCCTTACAAATTAAAATTGGCTGCCAAAAAGAAAAAGCATCGAAGAAGAAACCAAATACATAGGTCAACGAACTTGCCTATCAGAAAATTACGAAAATTCTAACAAAAATTACAAATTAATTAAGTAGAGAATATATACAGGCATTTTATAAGAGCTACAATGACTTTCTTTATGTTATTCAGATTGCATTTTTTTTTTTTTTTGATAAACATAGTTACATTGAGCACAAAAAAGGCAAAGCCAAACCGGGGAGGTGCGCGAGTCGAGTCCGTTTTCCGTTGGGCGGCGCGGGATCGGGGAGGCTATGCTGTGCGCGGCTGGGGAGGGAGGAGCCGATCGTCGGGGGCGGGGCTCGGCGATGCTGTGCTGGGGAGGGAGGAGATTCGGCTGGGAAAGGAAACAAGAGACAGAGTCGGGGTCTGGTGCGCACAGATGGGGAAAGAGCAGGTCACGTGATCTACACGTGTCTTATTCAAAATTGAAACTGTTGACTAAAAGCCCCGTCTTATTCAAAATTGAAAAAGCCCCACAGTCGGGGACGCTATAAACCCCGACTGTTGGGGTTTATACAGCATCTGTATATATATCTGTATATATATATATATTTATTTATTTATGTTACAGTATTCTATCTTCCGTTTCCTTGAGCATTAGGGTAACATAGAAAGAAATTAAAAATATAACTTTCGCAGCTGTGGTATTCAATCAGAATAAATTTCATACAATTTTTTCAAAGAAAATCATAAAAACAAACATTTAACAAAGAAGGAAGGTCGGTGAACTGCTTTGCTTACCTGTGAAGTCCGTTCGCCGGACGGCAAGCTTGTGTTTGACGACGGAGAAGGACGACGAGGAAGAGGGAGACTACAGAGGTTAAGAAGTGATGGGACTATGAGAGAGGGAAAGAGAGAGGGCGCGAGGAAGTGAGATTCGGGTTTTCGGATGGGGAAACGACAGTGGGCTTGAGAAGACGAATTGTGGGCCACACTGACCTGTTAATGTTCCTAGTTAGGTCCAGAGCCTTTTCTGTCCAGCCCATTTATATCTTGTGTTTTTGTTCCCTTTACACAAGGGTTTCTTTGGGTATTTTTTTAGCCAAAGCCCACCCAAATGAAGTCCAATTGAAAATTATCCAGCCCAATTCATTAATTTATCTTTCTACCCAAACCTCCCCATTATACCCCTGCAAGGAAAACATACATTTTTTTATTTTTTTTGCTAAGAAAAAAGTTTATACAAACCGAAAAAAGGGCAGCTTACAACCTACCATCCTGTTCGAGGGAGAGAGGGGAACAACCCTTCTTATCCTTTAGCAGGGAATCCAAAAAAAGCTCGGGATAACACTCTGACCAAATACACTCAGTAATCTCAAATTAATAGAGCAGTTCATTTGGCAATCAATGAGCACAAATATTAAACTTGCAGTTACACCAAACAAATTTGACATTCAAAATACACTTGCATAAATTTAAAAGGTCTTTATTGACCGGATCCATCTTCCAGTGCAAAGTCTTAGTAATCCCACCATTTAAATAATCGATGAGGTATTTGGCAAGCAAAACATACATATTTTGGAAAGAGAGCATGTTAGACATAACCAAATAAATTTACATAAACAAGGAATTGAACAATTATCTAGTCTTCAAGTCTTTAGAGGAGGTATTCGTAGACTTCGCTCAATGGTAAAATTATTAAAAATACACATTTAAATTCTAGAATCAATTAAATCTGAGTGAAATTCATCTCTCTTTATGTTTAGAATATATTATAAATTTGAAGAGTAGATAATATATACTCTTTCTGATGAATGTCCATTGTTTAAACATTCAAGACTAGTTGATTCAATTTTAAGGCAAATATTATATAGTAATAAATGAGGAAGAGGTATAAAGGTCCTCTTCTCCTTTATGAGATGACAAGTCTGATTTTAATGGGGGAAATGCTTATTTATTGTATGAGCCAGTTCAAATAGTAAAAAAGAAAAAATAACAAAGAGATTTAACTCCATATAATGGCATTAAAAGTTGTTGTATAACTCTTTTGTTTGATTTGTTTAGAATTAGATGTTTCATATTAGAGAAATATGGAAATTAATTTGTTAAGACTTTTGGTTAAGTTGAATTTCATAATTTAATTAAGGACTTATAGATCTCCCAGAAGTTTTCTTTCATAGTGCAGTGCAGGGAGTGAATTCAGCTTTGGAGGCGTACAAGTTCATTAATCTTTTAGTTTCCTTTCCTCAGAAGCTGTAAAATGGTAGTTTCTGAATAAGAAAGTATTGGATCTAAAAAATATTGCAACAAATGGCAATGGCAATATCAAACCAGAATCATCACCACAAGAACAACTGCAATTAGAAGAAAGATAAAATTTATAGTACCCTACCCAAGAAAATAGCAAGCAAAAATCTATAGCACCCTACTCAAGAAATCATTATATAGTCTGGATTTCAGATATTCCATATTCTCAGTAAAAGTGTACAAAGTGTTGAAACGGTTAAGTTGTTACTAGAACCATTATTGTTCACTCTCCATCCATTTGATAGCTCATTATAAGTTCATAATATAATTATGCATCACATGCACAAACCCAGAAGAACTTGTCCTTGTATACGATTAGAACCAGTAGCATGGAATGTATAACTTCTAGATGAAGCTTAGGAAAAGACAATTTTCTTGCAAGAAAAAAAAAAAAAAAAAAAAAAAAAAAAAAAAAAAAAAAAAAAAAAAATAAAAAAAAAAAAAAAAAAAAAAAAAAAAAAAAAAAACAGGTTAAAGACTCACAATCAATGTGACAATATGTGACATGACATGTAAAATATAAATAATGTTCTTAACTGAAATAAGAAGCATAGTACTGTAATCTCAAGTGTAATGTAAATGATATTTAGCTCTGTTCTTTTTTAGTTTAATTTGATTTTATGAGTTCTAAATATTAATAAATGTTAATAAAAGTGAAAGTCGTTGATTTCCATACTTTAACAATGGAAAATGATGCTATTAGTGTCTTTAATTTTCCGCGATGGTTGATACGTGGAAGAACGTATTTCAAAAATTGTGACTAATTTATTTTGCATGTCTCAATATGCAAAGAAACTAGCTTAGCTTTTTGACATGTAATTATAGCTCTTCCTACTAAGTTCAGTTTTAAATCTGTATTGTTAGCCTTTACTTTAATGTTACTTGCACTCATTCCTTGTAATCTTTTTTCTTTTTCTTTTTCTTTTTTGGTAAAGCATTCATTTCCTTGTATGGGTTACACAGATAAAAAGAAAAAGTGTATGTAATGTTTGTCTGATTATATGGTTACATAACAGGGCAATACTTTTTGAGTTTCGCAAAATTTTCTTCTTTTTTTACCAAAATTTGGCTACCAGTGGATATATGTGTCAGTTTTCTATTTGATTGCTTTTAGTTCCACCTTTTATATGCTTCTACTGCAGATTTTAGCATCCAAAATGCGAGACAATTTTGTAAAATTTGAGTGCTAAAGGGTTTTAACGTTTAACAAAAACATGTAGGTTTTCCTCACGGGGGTATATTGGGTAGAATATAAATTTGATTGGGTGTGGTAAATTTCAATTGGGTTTTTCTTTTTTTCTTTTTTTTATTAGAAGGGAGAGCCAAAGTTCAAGAACTCAGATTAATAAACTTGGAAAAAAAAAAACTTCCCATACAATTAGTGTTTACAAATTGCACCGCACCCTTAGGAATTGTTTCAAGCATATGAAAACCCAAGCTAAAATAATAGCTAATTTTAGCAATACTATCATCTACATTATTATATTCAAGAAAAATATAGTTAATTGAAAATTTAAGTATTTTGATTAAAGATATCCCTACAGCTTTTAATAATTTCAAAACAAGAACGAGAATCTATCAAACCATTTTCAATCCAAGAGACTATTAAGGCCGAATCAGACTCCACTTGCACGTTACTAAATTCCATATCTCTAGCAAATCTGAAACCTTACAATAAACAACAAACCCAAATAGCCACTGCCCATTAGCATATCTTAAAACACCACTAGCCCCAGCCAGCCATACCGAAAGGCCTGTGAAAACTATCATTTATATTCAATTTCACAAAAACTTCAACAAATAATAATATCCTTTTTAACCCCATTCCTAATATCCATATCCATGGCATAGCGAGTGATAATTTCACTTGGACTGTGAAGAATTTCAACTTGATTATTTTTTTTTTGGTAGAAAAAAAAACTATTTATCTATAACGTGGTAATAGATCTAGAAAATATTTAGCGAGTAAATTGATTCATACATTTTTTTATCCGATAGAAGTTCACGATGGCAGTCTGTATTGCTAAATTTTTTTTTTCTTTGTACAGTAATAACGAAAAAGAACACATGAATCCAAATAAAACTATCAAAAATTTCAACTTGATCATCAAGAGCACTTTTGAATCTCCCTTTTCAAATTAACCAACAACCTACATTGAACACCACATTCCAATGTAAACCGGGCTTTACTTCTAGTAAAAAGACGGGATACATAGTTATTTTTTTATTTATAAACTCATTTTCTTCTTATATTAAATGTGCATGATTGAAATTCGGATTATTATATGAGAAACCAATAACTTTTACAACTAAATTGCCGATGTAAAATTCACCAAAAAAAAAATTTTTTGCCCATGTAAAATTACAATTAACATAAATTTAATACACAAAAAATGAGGATAGTCCACGTTGGTGGCAAAGCCGGACCACCAAACCCATTTTTAGCGACAAAGAAAATGAGAGTAGAGTTTATAAAGTGTAGGAACACACAATGCCATCGCAAACACAAAAGACAAACCTAATGTGACATACCACTTTATTGATAATGAAATGAGAAAAAAACAAGAAGACATTGGAATTGAAATTCATGGACATATCTACCCCTTACCAAATGCTGTCTAAAAGAGAACAGCTAAATTGATAATTGTAGGCATCTGGGACAAAGCACATTACCAAATATGAAAAGCACACCAAAATGAAGAAGTAGCAGGAATAGAATTAAAAAATAAATAAATAAAATCAGGTAAAGGCATTGAAATGGTAGTGGTGTTAAGTAGTTTTCAGTTTTCAGCCACAGAGTGAGTGGAAGGTTGAATAAATATATGTTTTTTTTTTTTTTTGGTGAATTAGTGGAAGGTTGAATATGTTCATCAAGAATCTTACAAAATTTTTGGAAACCCATCAACATCATTTAGCAGGCCATCTTTTCTCTCTCTCACTGCAAATAGGCATTGGCATTGGTCCCCCTCCGTCACAACACCATTTTGATTTTTTGCCATTATTTCTATCAAAACTTTTACTCTCACCACCATTCAAGTCCCCTTAGAATGGTGTCACATCATGATCTAAAGCCTATCTTCTTGTCAGATTCAAAATCCCCTTAATGGCATGAACAATAACGAGGAAAGAACAATTTGCTTTAGCCTTTAATTGTTACTGAATAACTCACCATGTTTTTTAGTCTATCCCATTTTTTTCTTCCTTCGCTTTGCCAACACATCCACTACCCTACCTATTTTAGGTTCACATATCTAGATGACACTAGCTAGCTAGGGTTTGGTAAAGGAACATACCCCCTCTCTAAGTTTTTGATTATTGTGATTGCCTAAAATTGGTGCAAACCAAACATGTCATAATCAGTTATAAAAAAAAAAAATTTGAAAATAGGCCGAAATTTCACTGAAATTTTAGTCTTTTAGTAGTTAAGAAATTATTTTTATGTTTAAAAAAAATAGACGAAATTTTTATAATATCTATTAAAAATTTTAAAATATTTTTATTGAAATTTTTATGGCAATTATTTTATAATTTAGTCAAAAATTTTAAAATTTTAAAAATATGATATATTTTTATAAAATATTTGAATATTTTTTTTAAATTATAATTATTTATTGATAATATATTTTAACTAATATCGTATAATTAGATAACATATTCATTATTTTTGTTTGATTGAAGGCTAGATAGATGATGAATGCTAGTTCTTTCATGTCAGCATATTATTTTTTTATATTTAAAATTGTAATCATTTTTTTACAACAAGAAAATAAATTTTTTTTTACAAATTTTAGATAAATAATGATTGAAAGTGAATATAATTATTATTTAATGGATAATTATGGAATGTCACAAGTAATAATTCATGGATATATTCTCAAACTCAACCATCAGGGGTTAACAGTTATGAACAGAGTCAATCAATGTCATATCCATATCATAACTATCAACAAAGACAATCACATAAAATATTAAATTCATATGGTTGGCATATTAACAATTATATGAAAAATTATTAAGAAAATATGTTTTTTGATCAATATTTCTCTAAATACATAACTATAAATAAGGATGAGTAAGAGAGTGAAAATTTTCAATCACAACAAAATTCTATGTAGTATTGACTTATATTTAAATAATTATATACTTGTATTATTATTCTGATTAATGAATAATTTATTATTTAATTAATAACATTTTTGTTCCTATCAGCGAATACTATAAGTCTCTTAATTATGATAAATATAATTTTTACTCAATATTTTTTTAATTTTTATAGTTAAATTGATAAAATATATAATAAATAAGTATATCTGGAAGTTTCATTAAAAAAATTTATATTTTTTTATAAATTTTCATCATTTTTTTATATTTTTATCAATATTATTATTGATATTTCTGTATTTTTTATTTTTGATATTTTTATCGATAGAAATATTTTTATCTTTGATCGTAATTAAATTCATTCTTGATATCTATTTAGAGAAGATTATTAAAATTTAAAATGTATAAAATTAGGATTGTAAATCAATCGGAGCAGCTCGTGACCACTTTGATTTTAGCTCGATTTGACATTAAAATGGGTCAGTTTTGACTATAAATAAAGCTTGCAAGCCAACTTTGAGCAAGCTCATGAGTAGCTCCATAATATCTACATAAAATTATTTTCAGGAACATATATACACATATATATATAATTGTTTTTTAATTTAAATATACTAAAAATTTATAATATGTAAACAATATTTTTTGTATTTAATTTTATAAAAAAATTATAACTTTTTATTTATTAATAATTTAGTGTTAAAATAAAAATTAAATAGTATCAAATTTTAGATTTTTATATTAAGTGAGCTAATCTTTGAGCTTTTCATAGACAAATTAAGATAATTTTGAATAAAATATTTCAAACTTTTGTAAAATTAAATTGAGTTTGAGCACTTCTAAAATCATAGATCCTGAGTTTGAGAATACTAATATTCCATTAAACTCAGCTTCATTATACCCGTATATAAAATATAATAATAATTAAGGTCAAAATGTTTTTCAAACGATTAACTAAACAAATTATGGTTTCAGTTTATTGAAACAGATTTATTGTTCAAATTTTATAATTCAATAAGAAAGTTTGTCACCATTTTCCTTTTCAAGTATAAAATGAATCTATGTTAAGTTGGTAATCGACAAACATTTTGACCTTTGTATTATCACGCGCTTAGAGGCATATTAAGATGGAATTGACTTAAAAGGAGAATATCTTATGTTTAAGCTGTTAATTATTTTTTAGCAGATCTTATTTATAAAAGGAGAATATCTTATGTTTAAAATATTTCACATAAAAATTTGGGCGATATAAAAAAAGATTAAAAAGAACAAAATGACAATATCACAATAATATATAATATTTACATTATATATATTTATATATTTTATTAGTTAATTTATTTACAAATAAAACAAACAAAACAGAAGGAAATAGAAAGAAGTATGATATTCATAATTCCACATGGCAGAATCCTAGTGGGGTTTGAAACCTTCTTTGTATTAGTTTAACAAAGTATCAACACCAATCATGATCGTTGTGGTTAATAATTTAAGCCCATTTGCTCTTGACTTTATATCAGCATCATCAACTTGACACAGACCCCAACAAATTTTAATCCCTTGTTTGCTAAGAAAACTTCCAGTCAATCAGAATAATCTGCAAGATATTTTCCAATGTTTTACCGAACCCCAATTCCTAAAATTGACTAGCACAATTTCTCCCGAGTACAATAATATTCCTACTTCAAATTCCAATATAATTTTTCTCCTCCACAAATACGAAATGAGTAGGCAAAGCATTCAAAGCCCCTATTAAAAAAATAAAATTAAAAAAAAAACAAAAACAAAAACAAAACAAAAATTGGCAAAAACATTACCTAAATGACATGCTGTCTGGTCTGGCCTCAAAATAGGAGATAACTAAGAGAAGGAAAGAGCAAATGGGTTTTAACTTTTAGCAGTGAGAGCAGAGATGCAAAGGAAAAAAAATAAAAAACAAGCATTCCAAATTAAGCAAAAAGCCACTTTATGCAGAAAGTGAGATTCATGACCTATAAATATTTCTCTCTCTCCATTTTATAAAAAAATAGATTTCTCTCTCTCTTCGTTCGGATGCTCCTCCTCCATTGATGTCACCACCAAACACATGGAAGTAAACCCCACGCGCGCATTTTCTGTGAAAATAATGCTTTGGAAAATAAATAAAAGTGTGCGATTGGATGTTTTGTCCTTTGCAGAGCTTGGATGAGAAACACTTTTTTTTTTTTTTGGTAAAATGGATGACAAACACTTGGCAACGCTTTTGCTTAGGTTGTGCAAGTTTGCCTCTCTCAATGTAAGTCTAAAATAAGCTGTCACAAACAAAGAGCTTTTGGTTGAGGTTTTGCATATATATTTTCTTAGCTATTGGAGAAGATGAAAGTGATGCAAGATTAAACTTAGGCCTTAGCTCTCCTTCACGATCCATACCCATCAACTATTACATTATAAGAGAGAGAAGAACAAAAAATAAAAATAGATGGATGAACGTAATTTTCACAAAATATTAGCTTTGATAAAATTAAGATTGGCCGTGGATACGGTTTTATTTATTTATTTTTTTTTTCAAATTGAATTAGTTTGAACCATTGAAAAAAATTAATCCAATTCGAAACAATCATCATCTGTTTAGTTCAGCTTGAGCTTTACCTTATTACTGTATTATTTTTTTCTTTTTAATATTTTTTTAAAATTTATTATTATTAATATCTTTAAAAATATAAAATTACATTAAAATAATAATTAATTATAATAAAAAATTATATATATGTGTGTGTAGTCAGGTCAAATTCAAACAGAATTGAATTAAACAAATCTGGTTTAATGGATCTGGATCGGGTTGTATCTATCCCTGCATGTCGTGAAATAAACGGAAATTAGACGTTTGAATTTTTAAAAATCAATGATTTTGTTTGAGAATTTTGCCTCAATAAAGATAACTCCTACTCTCCCCTATTCAGAAATACAGCTCCTTTTCTCATTAGACTTCAAGCTTTCAGCCAAAGATAACAAACCATTCTTTAATCTTTCTTTCTTTTTTCCTTGATGGGATTTTGATTTTTGTTACTAAATACCTTAAATTGTAATTGGTTAGCAAAAAAATAATGAACTTTGCTGTTAAAAATTTGATAAGTTGGATTGGATGGTGAGATTTAATTATCCAACTTCAAAAATTAAATCTCGATTAATATGACAAAAGAATAATGAAAGAAAAAAGAAAATCACTTTTGAGGTTTTTGTTTTCTCATATATAAATTAATACATGTACATGTTTTAGGGATAGTTTGAGAACAATTACATGTAATCGAAAACATAATGATGGTGTATGTTAATTTTTATTTACTTTATCTAATTAAAACGCTTCCCTAGATCTTCCATTTTGTAAACCACTTTTTGTTAAATATAGTTAGACTTTGTATTCGAGAATTGGGTGAAAGAAAGTGGAATTGCTCCTAAAGTAAGCACTTAGCATGCACTTGATATAAAAGGACGTGGCATGGACCACCTTGCAATTGATATATGTAGATATACATGGTATTTACATAAGAGCTTTTTGGGTAATGGAAACCATATATTCTTTCAAATCTATATTCTGAAATTCCCTAATTTCTACAGTACTTGGTATTATTACAATTTTGAATATGATTGGATGGATGAATAGATGAAAGCTACATGACAAAATGATTTCAAAGAAATTAAACGTATACATATATTCATATATTATATATGTATATAATACAAAGAATATTATGTTGAGCAGCTAGTATGTCAAAGATTTGGAAATGATCTAAAGTTGAATTTGCACCATATATTGATATGCACAACATGTTCTGATTTACTTTTTGTTGAAGAAAATAACTTTTGAAAAGAGAAAATGAGTGTCTTATCGAAAAAAAAATAAAAAAGAGAGAGAAAAAGAATGCGGAAGGAATAGACAAAGAGATAAAACCAAACAAAAGTGTCAAATCAAATACCTTTTTTCTTTTCTATAAATCTCTTCCCTCTTTGAGATGGATAGGGACGGAAAGCTAAGGCCTTTCATGACTCGGACTTCCCTCCAATGCCATTTGTTTTTATGCCTACAGTTTCATTTTATTTATTTATTATAAGCTGATTTTGAAAAATATTATTTTATAACAATATTATAAAATTTATAATAGATTAATATTTATTTATAATAAAATAATATTATTTATAATTGCCTGATATATTTTAAAATTTTATATTTAAATTCAATTAGGTTGTAAATTTAAAAAAAAATGCCATCTGATTAGATTGAATTATTTAAAATGAGTTTATTTGGGTTTAGAAAATCTTTTAAACCATTAATTCTGATTTTTAAATATCGATCTAATCTATGATAATTTTTTATTAGCTTTTGATTTAATAATTGTTCAAAAAGTTAAAATTTAAAAATATATTGGTGGATTAAATGAGATACTAAGATTTTACAAAGTATAAATTCCATATTCCATATGAATTCAAATAAACTACTAATAAATGTTAAATTTCTGAGTTTATTAAATACATTTACCACATGAACGTTTCTTAATTAATCTAAATCAGGAATTCATAACAGGAGACTAAACAACAAAACAAAGTCAGACAATTATAAGGCAAAATGTTATCTACCCGTGATGCCTCCAATCCAATGGTCCCAATTTATAAATGGGTCCCAATTGGTAATGTCAGTTGAGGTGTCAAGTGGGGTTAGTGTGAGAGTGACATTCTTAATTCATTTTTATCACCTTCTTAATAAGAAACATCTTTACTGTGCCTTGTCCTCTATCTCTCTTAAAACTTGTATAAGACTTTGAGATTGAAGTTTATCCATGTTAATAGATGACGATTAGGAAGATAAGTGCTGGTTCTTGAAGTGACCAAAAACAGAAAGCAAAAAATTTGGCAAAAGGAAAAGAATATTTTGATCATAAATGAAAACATTGGTAGTGTTAGGCTTCATGTTTGAGAGTCAAATGGCCAAAATTTCCCAAATTTTCAACATCAACTTATTAACCTTAAACACGCCATTGGTGGAGTGAGAAAAATGATGTGTTTGGTTATTACTCTTAAACTCAAATTTGGATATAACCACCAAGGAACCATGTTTTCAGTCAAATTTTTTTTTGGTAAATAAAATAAACACATATTCGTAGCAGAGTCATATGTCCATAAATTATCTAGTGAATTGATTAAACTTAGGCATTTTTTAAATTGAGTGAGAGTCCACACTAAAGTCATATCACTGTAAACTCATTTTCTCTCGTGCAGTAGCAGCAGAGATGAGCATTTGAATCCAAATGGACTTACCAAAATTCGAACTTTAACTTTTATACTCATAGACGTGATGAAAACTTGATGATCGGTATAAACAAACATGCCATTAATTTATATTTGATGTGCACATCTAAAACCTAAAGATTGCAAAATTTTGTTTGGCATCCAAATAAGTGAACTCCCAAAATCTCATCTATATTACACCTATTTTAATTTCATCAAAAGAAATACACCTATAATAGCAAATATGACATTATTTTTTTGGATTTGTCTAAACATCTATTTAAGTTATATTAATTGGTTAATTATTAATGTATGACAACTGCAATAGTCCTAACACCATGGTTGTTGGCCTATTTGGGTTTTTGAGTGGACATAGCATCTCTATCTAAAAAAAAAGTCCCATAGAAGCTGAGAGGAGATCTTTCTTTATAGAGAAGAGAATCTATGCTCACCATGTGTTTGTTCCATGGCCAAAGACAAGGTCCCATATGACAGCAAATACAGTTTTCACAAAAAAATAAAACATATACAGTCACTGATACAACACCAGCAACAAAAACAATAATAATAAGAATAACACTCTCTTTTTTAATTTATACACTTAGTCTCTCATCATCATCTTTGCTTTGTCTTGGCCTACTACTACTACTACCCCAAAACTCTTCAATGAATAATATATTCATAAAGTTTACGAAGTAAACCCAAAGCCCTTCGCTTTCTTAATTTTTTAATATTCATTTGCTTCAAAAGCTTCAAAACCAACTATTGGTTTTCTGTCTGTATATATAAAAGGGTATATATTATATATATATGCTCGCCGGCGATGCCGACGCCGGTTAGCGCAGCGAGGCAATGCTTAACGGACGAGGCGGCGCGTGCACTCGACGATGCGGTGGCCGTGGCGCGCAGGCGAGGCCATGCGCAGACCACCTCGCTTCACGCCGTCTCGGCTTTACTGGCCTTGCCGTCCTCAGCTCTCCGCGACGCCTGCGGACGAGCCCGCAGCAGCGCGTACATGCCACGCCTTCAGTTCCGGGCGCTGGAGCTATCCGTCGGGGTTTCGCTGGACCGTTTGCCGTCGTCAAAGAGCCTGGAGGAGCCTCCGGTTTCGAACTCTCTCATGGCCGCCATTAAACGGTCTCAGGCGAACCAGAGGAGGCACCCAGAGAACTTCCACATGTACCAGATTCACAACCAGCAGCAAACGGCGTCGCTTTTGAAGGTCGAGCTCAAGCACTTCATCCTATCCATCCTCGACGATCCGATTGTGAGCCGGGTTCTCAGCGAAGCCGGCTTCCAGAGCTGCGATATCAAGCTGGCTCTAGTTCAGCCACCGGTGGCGACTCAGGTCTCTCGTTTCCCTCGGACCCGGTGCCCACCCATTTTCCTCTGCAACCTGACGGATTCGGACCCGGGTCGGAGGAGTTTCAGTTTCCCCTTCTCTGGACTCGAAGCTGGGGGCGAGAATTGCAGATTAATTGGGGAAGTTTTAATCAGAAAGAGTGGGAAAAATCCATTGTTAATCGGTTCGTGCGCTACCGAAGC
Organism: Ochetophila trinervis; assembly: GCA_003254975.1. NCBI lineage: Eukaryota > Viridiplantae > Streptophyta > Magnoliopsida > Rosales > Rhamnaceae > Ochetophila > Ochetophila trinervis. The sequence goes on from QANX01004060.1 coordinate 32,209, forward strand.
TCTTCGGGATTTCACTAAGGGTGTACAGAAAGGGAAAGTGAGTCTCTTGCCAGCTAAACTCACTGGGTTAACTGTGATTTGCATTGAGAAGGAGATTTCTGAGTTTGTTTTTTATGGCGGGACGAAGGAGAAGCTGGATTTGAAGTTTCAGGAGGTGGGTCGTTTGGCCGAACAGTGTTCGGGACCTGGTATAGTCTTGAGCTTGGGAGAGCTGAAGGAGTGTGTTTTGGGTTTGGGGGATTGTATGAGCTCTGTGGTCTCGGGATTGAAATCTTTGCTGGAGGTTCATGGTGGGAAATTGTGGTTGATTGCTGCGGGGACTAGTGAGATTTATACCAAGTTGTTGGCTCGGTTTCCAACCATTGAAAAAGATTGGGATCTGCATTTTCTTCCCATTTCCTTCACTAAAGCTCCAACTGAAGCAATCTTCTCCAAGTCCAGGTGGGTACTGGGTGGTCCGTATTTTAGTACATCATGATAGAAGTTATTTTATTTTATTTTTTTTAACTTTTTCACTGCAAGTTTTTAAATGCAAAATGAATGCTTGCAATGTGAAGCGGATAGAAATTAGTTACTATGTGGTTTCATATGCTTACTGCTGAGGAAAATGAAAAAAATAAAAGTAATTTGCAAATAAACACAGAAGTTTGGAAATTGGTTATTTGGACCTGTTTTGCTAGTTTCACGATTATTGCTAAAACAAGGTTTATAGTGGGAAGCCTTTTTCATAAAGTGAGTTAGTGTTGATCAGTGGCAGTATTAAATATATATACAAGTATGAAATGTCATAGCATCAAAGAAAGATGTAACTTGCTCTTATGACTTCCTTTGAGGTCCAGTTTGGAAGTAGTCCTGGATAATTAAATAACATTTTGTTGCAAACTTTTTATTATTGACTGGAAGTACAAGAAAAAAAGAAAAAAGAAAGAAAAATAAAATGATAAATTCTCAGGGTTTGCTAAAGTTCTCAAGGCTAGGTTCGTCCATGCAATTTTTTACTTTTGGGGTATGGGGCACTTGTATTTCATTTTCCAAATAATTTTTGCTGCTTCCATGCCTAGACTAAGTTTTACAAATTGCGTTTTGATGTTATTTTGCTTTGTTTAGCACTAAAATCCAGCTGCACATATTGTGGACTTTTGCTATGTAGATAGATATCAAAGTTTTGAGCTTGAGTCTTGAGATATATGTAATCAGATGAGTAATCATTCCACCCACCAATGATGCATAATTTACTAGTTAGGGGTTAGGACTAAAACTATATTTCTACTACACGAGAAATTTCCTTGTAAGTTTGTTATAAGTGCAAAATGTTGTAACATTTAAGTGTTCTATTGACTATATCTATGTGTTTAAATGTGCAAGTATGTCACAAGGCATACACTTTTATCTCTGACTATTTTGTACCCATTGGATCTCACAGTCCCATGCTCATGATATACTTTCAGTTTGTTGGGGTCCTTTGTTCCATTTGGTGGGTTCTTTCCCGCAACATCCAACTTCAAAAATCCATTAAGCAGCATAAATCAATCTTTTACTCGTTGCCATTCATGCAATGAAAAGTGTGAGAATGAAGTTGCTTCTATTTTGAAAGTAGGATCCACTATATTAGTTGCCACTGATGAATACTCAGAGAACTTGCCTTTTCGGTTGCAAACAGCTGAACATGACATGAGCAAGGGAGCGGATGCACCAAAGGTGTGTAACCCTTTTCAAGTTCGATATTTATACTCAACTTTGAATGTGGCATATAGTTCAACTATTACATTTGCTGAACCGTTAAAAGTTGAGTCTTTCTGATGTGTTTATTCAGTTAAATTATGAGAACATTTATGTTAAGAATGCAATTCTTAATTCAGTGCAGATTATAGATGATGAAACAAGGAAAGTTAAAATAGCAGGGTTACAAAAAAAGTGGAATGATATTTGTCAGCGCCTTCATCATGCACAACCATGCCATAAAGCAGATATTTCCCAAGCAGGATCACAGGCTGCATCTGCTGAGGGCTTTCATCTTTCGGCAGATAGGAAGGAAGGCTGTGGTGAAGATTCATCTCTAGTTGAAAGCCGATCTGCATTTCCATCTTCCTGCATGCCATCAAAGTTGCAAATCAACATTCCATCAAAACATAACAGGTTTTTACAAATCTCATCTGATGCGGAAAAAGTTAATTGTCAGTCTGATCTGTCAGGTAAAGTTTCACAGAGTTGGCAAAGTGAAATAGGTAGCCCCTGCTTTTCCCCTTACCCTATGCCCAATATGAATCTTCCATCTGACCGGGCATCATCTTCATCGATCACTTCTGTGACCACAGATTTGGGGTTGGGAACAATATATGCATCTCCCAGTAAAGGACCAAAATGTCCAAATTTACAAGATCGTAAAGACCACCTACAACAATTATCTGGCTCTTTCTCTCCTGAGTTTGATGCGGTTAGTAAGAGTAGTTCACACCAAATTGTCCAATCTTCTTCCTGCTCTGCTTCTATTGATCCCAGAGACTTCAAATCACTTAAACATATTCTCACTGAAAAGGTTGGATGGCAAGATGAAGCTATATATGCTATTAGTCAAGCTGTATCTCGTATAAAATCTGGTGGTGGAAGGCATCGTGGCTCAAATCTCAGAGGAGATATTTGGCTTAATTTTCTCGGGCCTGACAGAGTAGGAAAGAAGAGAATTGCTTTAGCACTTGCTGAGATATTTTATGGTCCCAGGGATAGCTTAATCTCCATTAACTTGGCCTCCCAATACAGAGGTTCCCGAGCAAACTCAATCTTTGAACATGAAGAATTAGATGGTTTTAATGTGAAGTTTAGATCGAAGACCGACACTGATTATCTTGCAGCGGAGTTGAGCAGGAGACCCCGTTCAATTGTCTTTCTTGAGAATATAGATTGGGCTGATATTCCAGCCCGGAGAAGCTTGTTACAGGCCATTAGGACAGGCAAATTTCCAGACATGCTTGGGAGAGAAATCAGCATTAATAATGTTATTTTTGTGACAACCTCAACTATTGGCAAGTGTAAGAAATTGCACCAGCTCGGGGAGGATGGTTTAAAATTTCCTGAAGAGACCATTCTTACAGCAAAGAGATGTCAAATGCAAATATTAGTTGGATGTGTTGCTTCAGATAATCATATCCAGGACATAAATGTTAGAGTAATGGCAAGAAAAGGAACCTCAAACCTGTCATCTGTAAATAAGAGGAAGCTGATCGACTCTGATGCATCCACAGATCAAACGTTTGAGATACAAAAACAGGCCCAAAAGGCATCAAGATCTTTTCTGGATCTTAATCTTCCCGTAGAGGAGATAGAAGAAAACATTGACTGTGAAGACTGTGAAAGCGACTCCATCTCTGATGGTTCAGAGGCTTGGTTGGAAGAGTTCCTTAATGAAGTGGATGAAACAGTAGTTTTGAAGCCAATTGACTTCGATGCACTTGCTGAAAAACTAGTAGAGGACATCAATTTACGTTTTAAGAAAATGTTCGGATCCGAGGTTATACTGGAGATTGAATACCAAGTCATGGTACAGATACTTGCAGCTGCTTGGTTGACAAACAGGAAGAAAGTAGTAGAAAATTGGGTTGAGCAGGTTCTCTGCAGAGGTTTAGCCGAAACCAAGCAGAAGTACCAACTTAGTGCTGCTCCTTGTGTTATAAGACTGGTTGCTTCAGGAGCCCTTGCTACAGAAGAGCAAACTGTTGGCGTTTGCCTTCCTGCTAGAATTAGTTTGCACTAATTTTTTGCTCACCCTGTTTCTGTAATTACATGTAAAATGTAGCTTTTAGCATATATAGCATTTGGCATTTGAAAACCCTAGGTTTGGCCAGTCAATTACATATATTAATTTTTTGTTTCTAGTAATTATTTCATACTGTATCTAATATGGTAAAAGAATGTATATTTTCTTTGATATACAACGGTTCTGCTGTTTTCTCTCTTCAAAAGATCATTTCCATTGTTATGAAACTAGAACTGTAATTTGCTTTTCAATTGGCAGAAAGGTCTAGGTGGACATCATTTTGTAGTAGAAGAAGTGGAATAGTTGTGGTTTGAAGAAATGCACGAAATTGGTTAGTTGGAAAACACATTGAATAGTGGGGCATAAGAACTCAAAATGTGAGATGTTATTTGAAATAGGACACCAAGATGAATTTTCTTCCAAAATTTTGGGGATGGAGGGAGTAGACTGATAAGGGAAGTGCTGGAATAAAATGATTTCCAAGAGAAGGGAGTTTTTGATGTTCAACACTCAAAATGTTACTTCTTTCTTTTTCAATTCCTATTTTGGGCTATTAGCAAAAAAATTCTTATTTTGGGCTATGTAAACTACAAGTCATTAAAAGGGAGTTTATTTTTGCAATATTAATTAAACTCTATAAGTCTGTTTGTTGCCCTAGACTATATTAGAATGAACTATTTTAAAGCTAGCCCTATCAAATTAAATTTAACTTAAAACTGATTGGATGTTGTCTCATGCCTCTTAGAGCAATATCAGAACAGAGAAAAACCTGAACTACTGCAAGATCAAAATACTAATGCATTTTCTGGTGCACCAGATCCCTTTCGCAGAGCAAGTGCAGAGCATACTCATAGCATCTCTGTTGATGATGAACAAGACATAGTAAGGAAACTATGAGAAAGAAAGAAGAGAAATTAGCCGAACATATTCGTAGATAGCAAACCACACAATTTTTATTGAATTTTTCCTCTACCTACAAACGGAAACAAGAACTCCTTAATAGGAGGAGGAAAGCTAACAACCATCATTACAAAATACTTTTACCTAGGGTAAAAGCAAGAGGGAAAAGCAAAAGCAAAAACATAATTATTACACTTTTTGAAAAGCAAAAGCGACCGAAAGCAGAAACACACTTATTACAATCTAGAAAGCAAAAGTGAAATCAACTGAAAGCAGCCGAAAGAAAGGAATCTTGAGCAGGAGAGTCACATGTTGTTCTGACTAGGAGATATGTTAAAGTTTCTGTAGTCTGAATCGTCAGAATCAATGGACCCCATTCTCATATTTATCTTCCAGTCTCTGTAGGAGCTAGACTGTGGGCTAGATGGGCGGACATCCATTACAATATCTTTATTTGGGTCTTGAGAGTCCTAAAAGTATTCTGGAGGAACTTGAGAGAGATCTTGGGGCTTGTCCAAAGGAATACTATCAGCAGGGTTTTGATTTATGGATGCAGATGGGCTAGGATCATATGGGCCTGGGTCATCGGGACCTTTATTAGGAACAATGAAAACTTCATCTGAACCTGGACCAATGTTATTTATTTCTATAAGCATGGATTCAAGCTCAAGCCTTGGAATTGTTGACATTCTTCTGCTAGGAATAGTGGTCCACTCGTAAGCCATGCCTTCCCAGCAGTTGCTGGTGGTCTTGTTGAAATAGTAGGGCTTGTGGAGGATGAAGATAGAAGACATCTCTTTTGCTTATCTGGAGGTTGAGTTCAAATGTGTTTATGCTGAAGAATTTTGTAGAGTTCTTCTCTCCACCAGGTAAGACCATGAAACCATTCCAAAAACGTCCACAAGAGGGAGCTATGATTAGCTGGATTAATCAGTTGATCCAGAAAAGGAACGGTGGGGAAGACTAGGGCAATTGAGTGTTTTGTGACACAGCACCATAAATACCAGAATAATTCATCAGTGAAAGTTTGTTTTAGATTAACATAAAATGGAACCACACAATAAAGTGTCTTATCTTCAAGGTAGTCCTTGAAAGATTGATCCATGGAGTGTAGAACATGATGGAGATAAAGGCTCCTATGGTGGTGAGCATAGTGAAGAATCATCTGAGGGGGAAACTGAAGAATGAGGGTAGAAGGAAGGTTCCTCTGGATGGTAGCTCTGTTAGGGAGATGAGGCGGATTGGCCATCAAGATTAAGGGAAAGGATGAGATGTGAGAGATAAGCTTCATTGGTTGAGGCCTTGATAAGAGATCAGCAATGATATTGTCTTTCCCTTTCAAATGTTTGACAGAAAAATCATATTTAGCAAACCAGTCCTTGAACCTCAAAACTTGTTTATCTGGAAGGGCCTTGTTTTTAAAATCAAGAACCTTCGGAAAAGACGAGTTATCCATATGGATTAAGAAATGGTATCCAAGTAAGTGATACTCAAATTTTTTGATACCATACTTGACCGCCAGAATTTCTTTCTAAATAGTGTGGTAGTGTTTTTCTGCCTGACTGAACTGTCCGCTGGCATGACCACAATAATGGCATTTTCCATATTCATCTTCTTCAAGGAGAAGAGTACCCCAATATTCGTCACTAGCATCTGTCTGTAAGATCTTTTGTTCCGTTCCAGGAATCTTTAAAGGAGGGGGATGAGTAGCTATCTCTTTTAGAGCTTTAATCGCTTGAGTCTGAGCACGGCTCCAGGGAGGAGGATCCTTTTTGAGCAAGGTAGAGAGCTTACTTGTATGATGAGCGATTCGAGGGATGAAGTCCCTGACATAATTAACAATTCCTAGGAATTGTTGAATCTGCTTCTGACTAAGATTTTCATTCGGGAATTTTGTCAGCTCCTGTGTCAGGTGTTCTCCTGGTTGATAAACTCCATCATGGATACGGAGGCCAAGAAAGTCTATAGAAGACTGGGCTAGGAAGCTTTTCTAGTTCAGAGAGCATGATGCCATGCTGTTGAGCTATAGACAAGAACTGGGTTAGGAGGGCTTGATGGGCTTCATGAGCATCAGAAAAGAGAAGGATGTCGTCTATGTAGACGAGAGCATGATCTAGGATGAGCTCAAATATTTTTAACATTGTTTTTTGGAAAAGTGAATGAGCCACTTTGAGTCCAAAAGGAAGGACAGTCCATTGATATTGGGTATTGGGTATACAGAAAGCTGTTTTGGGCCTATCAACAGGGTCAATACCAACCTGCCAGAATCCAGCTTTAAGATCAAATTTAGAAAATATTCTCGTTTTGTGAAGCTGGGCAAACAGGGGTTGGATTTTCGAAAGAGGAAACTTGTCATCTTTGAGAAAGAGATTTAATGGTTTGCAATCTATGACAAGTCGTTTCTTTTTTCGAATAACCTCGGATCTCTTTTCAACTTAGAAAGCCTGGCAAGCCCAATCAGATATTGTGGGCTCGATGAGACCTTGGGCCAAGAGCTGGGCACATTCTTCTCGAGCCAGCTTTAGATCAGAGGGGGTCATCCCGGGATGAGAGGCCTTGGTTGGATTTATGTCTTCATTTTTCTTGAAAGGTAATCTGATGAAGAAGGCATGATTTCTCCAGAGAGGAGATGGATGCTGCTTTTCAAATTCTTCATAAGAATTAGCACAAAGCCGCAGAAGGCTTTCCCGAATATGAGAGTATTGAGAAGAGAACTGCTGAAGGGAAAATAGTTTAGGAACATTGGTATATGGTTTAAACTGATTTTTATACCTGATTCCAAGAGGGAGGATGCGGAGGTGCTGAGCCTGGAAATAGGTATCCATACCAATGAGAAGATCCTTGTCAAGGAGCTTACTCCCTAACACATGTGTTCAAATGATACAGTTGGGAAAGAATTTGATCCCTATATTTTTCTTTGAGATTAGTTTGACAGAGAAAACTTTGTCATCAGCAGCTTTGAAATACTCTCGGTGTGAAACCCATTGATCCTCTGGCAAGACAGAGGGATTCATCATAGTTTTATGGGCGCCTGTGTCCATGTAGGTAATGAGCTTAATAGGCTGATCATATTTTGAAAGTAGTAGGTCAACCTCGACATTGGGAATTGGAGGTGAAACCTGTTGGACTTGAGAAATTTGTTCTAACTAATACTGAGGTTCAAGACTATCATTAGAGTCTTCTAATGAGGATTCTTGGAGCGCAAAGACAGTATCCTCATCATCTTGAGATTGTTCTTCAAAGAGAGATTCCAGATCAGCATCTTTAACATTTTGGGATGAGAGCTCTGCCTGAAGAGTTTGGAGAAGCTTGGCCAATTTCTGGGGCTTGTTTGGACATTGCTTAGCAAAATGCCCATTTTTTCCGCAAATGAAACAGCGATTTGATTTGCTGTTAAAACTCTGCTGAGGCTTTCTTTTGAAGAAACGCACCTTCCTCTTAAAGGGAGGTCTGAACTTCCTTTTTTGAAGGAAGGAAGAGTATTTCTAAGAGTGATGCTTTTTTTTGTAGGACAGGAGCAATTCTTTTCTTTGCATTTAATTTGGAAATAAGTTTTTCTACAAATATTTTCAAATTTAGAACCACGGCTCATGAATTTGGTCCAATAGGAGTGCTGCTCGCATATTTTATTTAGAGCAATAAGAGCCTTCTGATGGATTTCACCAAGGGTAAGGTGAACAAGATTCTTCTGATCAGAGGCGACTTCTCTTTCCAATTCTGGTTGGATGTCATCAGGAAGAGAAGTAATGTAGACCTGCTTAAGCTCTATGCTATCAAATCCATTAAGAGCATAAAAGAGTTTGGACATCCTCTGATAATGAATATCCAAGTCTTTCTTTTTCAGCGAACAACATTTCATGGCAAAGTAATTTTTCCGGTTTTGTTGCTCTTGAGGCTGGGATTTTCCAAGAAATTGAAGTCAAAGCTCAGCAAGAACTTGGTTGAGGGGAAAGTTCAGGAATTGTAACTGTTTGTATTCCCCTAAGGATTGCCACCAGTCTCTAAGGAACCCTGTGGTTCTGGACAAGAAATCGACAAGGATGATTATGGGATTAGCCTCAGGACGAATAGCTTGGTTGTCTAACCAGGCTGCAAATTCTTTGAACTTATTGTCCCATTGATGGGGAGGAGTATCATCAAGGCTAAACCAGGGACCAGTATTTGGCTTTGGAAATTCATCAGCCGGAGGAGGAGGACCAGTAGGGGTGTTGGTTTCACCAACATCTTCATTCAAAGGAATCTCAACCGTAGGATTAGGTTGGGATTCATGCCTGGTGGTGCTAGAGGCAGGCTCTGGATCTGCCATTAAAAGATTAGTGATGTCTGCAAAACTACTTTCATCACTGCTTTCGCTATAATCTATGGAGGCAGAGTTCTGAGAAGAATCTTCATAAGGAAGATTCTGCTGACTAATAGCCATCTGCTGAGGCGGATGCTGACTAAATGAGCCAGGAGTAGGATGTGAAGAAAGGGGAGATTGCAATCTTGGACCAGGTGTAGGCTACATCCTAGGTCTTGAAGTAAGCCTTCGTGGAGGAGGAGGAGAAAGATCCTGGGGAAATCTTCTCAAGAGCTCATATGTTATTGTGGGAGCAGAATGAGTGGCTAACATTGCAAAGCTAGACTGTTGAGTACTGGATGAAGATCCTCGGGGATCCCTATTTTTAACATCCTCAGTGATTTGTTGAAGTTGCTTCTGCATTTGTCTTAGCTTAGCTTCCTTCTCCAGATACTCTTGACCAAAAGAACCTTGTCAGATAAGTCGCTGTAGCTCAGAGTGAAGGAGATCAATCTTATCAACGAGCTTTAAATAAAAAGTTTGGAGCTCTTCGGATAAGGAACTGATCTTCCCATCGTGATAATGGGAGTGGCCAACAATTCGATCAAGCTTATCATCAATTCTCTGAAGAGTATTGATATTGCTCTGGATGGCAGCAGATTGCCATCATTAAGGACTTCTTCTCCAGTAGTAAGAAGAGCAATTTCTCCTGAAGAAGTGATTTTCTTTTGAAGGACAAATGGACGTGTAGGAGCAGGAGCCTTTGGGAAGGCAGGGAAGTCCGTATCATAAGAACTCTGGGATGTTTGAGATCCAAGCATCATACAAGGAACAGGCTGCCTAGGCGTAGAGATAGGAACCGGCTTAGCTTTACAGCTTTGTCTGATAAGTTCATGAATAGCGGTTCTCGGAGGAGGCGGAGATTTCATCTCTGGAATGATCCAAGGAGAATCTGGATCATCTGGGTGATATCGCCTGTGATGAGTGACCGGCTTACATGGAGTTACCGACTTTCTTTTTTCTGGGGTATAAAAAGCCCTTGGCATACAGACATCATCATCATCGTCTGTATCATTATGGCAATCACAATCTGGGTCACATCTTTCAAGGGCAGAGTCCCAAATGAAATGGCCGTTGATTTTGTCAGTATAGATTTTCTTGCCATTTGGGTAGAATTGTGACACCGGAATTTTCTTTTCAGAGGCAATAGGAAGAATAGCCATAGACTGAGCAAAAGGAAGACCATCAGAAGACGAAACTTCTAACTCTGTGACTTCTTCGGGAACCTTGTAGGTTGTCTGAATGGTTCCATCAGGAAGCCGCTGGTAAAAGGAGGCAGGAGCCTGTAAGGTAAAGGGGGCTTCATGGGCTTTTTTCTGCAACTTTTCATAATTTGTTATCCAAGTCGAAGGCATCCTATCCATTAATTCCTTTCTGCAAAGAGAGGGAGGAAACTGGACAATGGATGGGATATGAGACTGTTCAGCCGAGACAAAGATAAAGGCGGGGCCTTTGTCACGGACAGGCAAGAAAAGGTTGATAGCATGATCTTGAAGCCTGTAAACAAGCTGGTGATGGATTGTTCCAGCATAAGCATATCCAATTTGAGGAGCACCTTGGATTTGAATCTGGATCTGAAAAGCCAAAGTTAGATTAGGGTCTTTCAACGGCATGTTGAAGTTCAGATAGAAAGTGAGCATGACACTACCACTATTGAGAGTAGTAGTGATGGTTCCGATATCCTGGCGACTGCATGAATGTTGGGTCTACCATGGAAATTAAGAATGATACGGATGGCGCCGAAGTGAAGATGAGAATATCCCTGTTCTCGCCATTGGTCAATGAAATCCTGGGAGATTTCAAGAGTAATGTATTGTTCTTTCGGAGTAGCAGGAATAAGACAGTGGTCCAGACTGGTGGTCTGGATAAGCTCTTTTGTGTAGACACGTCGGGGGGATATAAGCTGGCGAATAGACCTTTTATGCCGCTTGAAGATGGCATAAGGACTAATGACAGGTTGAATGGTAGGGTCAATTGAGGATCCTTCTGGAACATAAGTATATTCCAAAAGATTTGTGATAGAACGCGAATGAGGTGTGAGATTCTGAGAAAGGATGGAAAAGGAAGAGGATGATGTACGAAGAGAATCATCAGAAGAGGTAGAAGGGGATCTGTTCATAGCTATAGAAAAAGGATTAAAACTGTCGGTGGATCTACGAGAAGGTTGCATGGAAAGAAGGTTTCTTTCTCTCCGTTACCCTTGCTAAGAAATGTTCATCATACTAGGACAGAAATGGAGTACGTGGCATTGTAGCACTTGGTTGAGAGAACCAACGAATAACGCTGGTTAGCCCCTCGATTAAGGTTTCCAACCAATATACCCATTTTGACCGCAAGATATGGCTCTGATACCAACAGGGGTTAGGCGTTTCTACAATTTTGATACAGCTCATGTATGCTCGAAACACACAAAGCCACTCTCCTGGGCATACAACAGTCTCATGCCTCTTAGAGCAATATCAGAACAGAGAAAAACTTGAAGTCACGTTGAATAAACGGGGCTATACACTTACCGTCCATTTAAAATAACCAAAACAAGCTAAAAAAAAATTTCCTCCCTTTTTCCTAAGTTGGGTATGTTAGTAATTTAAGAATTAGGGTAGGGAGTATATAGAGTTCAATTGCAACAGTAAATAAAATCACTCTAAAATCTGTCCAGTTTCTATTATAATGCCCATCACAACCCATATGCCTAAAAGTCCCTAGCATTCCTTCTCTTTATATACCCCATATGCCTTCCCCTACCTTACACATACCTTTTCAATAAAAATAAAGAAATAAATATATTTCGTATGCAAGATGTTATTTTAAAATAAAATGATCATTGCCAACTATCCAAAATTGGGACATTTTAAAATAAAATGATTATTGCCAATTGAGCTATCCAAAATTGGGACATTCATTGTTGTATTACTATGTTATCTTTCTCCAAGTAAGTAGGAAGAGGTCCATTTAATTGATAAAAGTTTTATATAGGAAACTACTAAGAGTGGTAGCTTAGTAGTAAGAAACTGATTCACCTTTCACATATGCAAGTCATAAAATTAAGATTCTAAGTGTTGGTATATTTCGATATTGCCTCGAATGGTCATGTACTATAATGTTATGTTAGGATAGAATTTATGACCTAATGCCCATAATTCTACTAAGAATTTTTTTTTTTTTTTTTTTTATCACCAAAAACAGAAAAAGTATTATATAGGAACTACAAGTTGGCTGCACCAATTTGAAATTTTAAAGCATTCAAAATTTGTCCAAATCAAATTGTGCTTTCCGCCTTGACTTTGATTCACTAGGGAGGTCACCTACCATTGTTTTTTTAGATATTTATGTATATGTAAATATTAAATAGTTTTACTTTATTTTTTTATTAATTTTTTTTTTNATTATTTTTTAATATTTTTTAAAATCAATGACATTTTAAATAATTTTGTATTTAAAAAAAATTATAAATTTTAATTGAATACACTCATATTCTAATAAATTTTTATAAAATCAATTAAAATTTAAATTAAATAATTTTTAACTTGTATAAACACTTTTAAATTTTAAATTAAATATTTTTTAATTTTAAATTTTTTAAAATTTAACCAATTTTGATTTGAATGTACTCTATCTATCGTGTCACGATATTATGCCGGAGAATGATAACCACGAATCTTTAAAAAGTTTAGTAGGCTTGATTACAAAATTTAGTGATGATACTTTATTGCAAAGAATGTCGCATATAAAATATAAAAAATGTAATTCAATACCATTTTTTGTAATAGTGGTTCTTATTCAAGTAGTGTCACTGAGTGTATTCTTTTTATTTTGGGTAAAACGTATTACTGAGTGTATTCTCTATTGCATAGGTTTTCATTTTAAGAAAAATAATATACCATGCATAACGTAGATGGTGAGTGGTGACTAACGGTAACTAAAGCAAAACTCAGCAAAACATAACCAAATTTACACAATTTTTCTATAAAAATTAATTTCTTCCTTTGTTTTTAAAATATATTTTATCGAAGAAAAAAAAAAGATTATTTTTGGAAAAAAGAAAAAGAAAAAATAAATGTGGTCCAACAAAGCGTGCCACACCAGTCTAAGAAAAGATGATTGACTGCTGACCATGCCTCCCATCTTTTAAATTTGCTGAATTAAGCAATGATGTCATCGCTTTGAATATCATTTACAAATATTTAAAAAAAGTTCTATAAAAATCCAACTTCAATGAAAATAGTAGTTTTGTTTTAATATTGTTAATTTGCCATCAATTTTCAAAACTTAAATTGTTTTTTTTTTTTGACACAAATTGAAAGAAAGAATAATTTGTATCCTAGCTGAAAATTGAATATTTAATTTGAAAATATACTCTCAGGAGTACCAAAATTTAAGAGTGAGTCTACACATTTTCATTTATCACCTCCTTCATGTTTGTAATCACAGATAGTCTTTTACCAAAAAAAAAAAAAGTTACAGATAGAGTCTAACACAATATAGATAGTTAAATGTTAAAGTTATTATCGAACTAATCATAAGAGTTTAAATTAGTAAAAATTAAAGAGGTCCTCCAAATTATTATTATTATTATTACTTTTTCCTTTTTAACGTTACTTGAGTTTAGCGCAAACAATTCTTATTATTATTATTTTTTTTCTCTAACAGAGATATGGAAGGAAATATGATTTTTTCTCATTAAACTGAATCGTGTACTTTGTTATTGATGTAGGGTTTTTTCAACTAGGTTAAAAGAGCCTTGGTTCCTAAAGTTACGAAAGTCAAGTAGCTATAATACTTAAGATTTCATATGAAAACAAGTCCAAGTCATCAAACAAAGCTACGGGTTATGCACCTGGATTACCATCGAAAGCTCAGCTGAGTGGCACAAGTGTGAAGGGCTTACCCAAGAGTAAATTAAACTGGTTCAAGTGCGAGAATGCATGAATCGTGTAAAGATAAGGAAGGAGGTCTCTAGGTGGGACTTACTTCACATGCCAAGATTTTTCATTTATTTCTCTAATGTCACATGTCACCACTAGACAATGTAGGATTAAAACTCTTACATCATACTCATTCATCTCATGTATCCAAGGACAGAGATAGGTAAAAATCTAAAACTTTTTGCCTCTTCGGAATTTGCCCCTCTTGTTTTTCTCTCTAGCTCTCTCTGTTTCCTTTACCATTTGGGTTTCACTCTCGAACTCTAGAGTCCACCTCTTTACACGGTAGCTATTACCAATATCTATGGCTTTTCTCTTTTAGTATTTCTTCTTCACACACAGATATTTTTTTTCTACTGTTTATACTATTTGAGAGCTTATAAAGAGGAAAATAGAGTGAAATTGCTAAACGGGTAACGACTAATTTAGGCCGTCTGATATAACTAATGCAAATAGAGTTTTAAGCAAAAGAAATTTTTACAGTAGAGTTTTTCAAAGAAAATTTTTTATTAAAACACTAATAGTTGTTCAATTGTCATTTAAAAAAGTACATTCAATTTTAATAGACTATTTGACAAACATATAATTACTTATTTATTATTATATAAATTATTTAAGTGACAACTTTTGAATATAATAACAATTTTAATATAATAAAAAAGATAAAATCAGTATTAAAAAAATATTTAATATTCTGTTTATTTAAATTGAGCTCTTCAAAATTACATAAAAAAAACTTTTTTTTGTCAATAAACACTTATTAAGAAACATCCATCTTTTTAGCATAAGTATTTATAGCTTTTCAAATATAACTTTTTGACCCAAAAAAAACCATACTAAACGCGGCTTAAGCATTAGAAGATAAACGGTGGTGGAGCCATCGATGCCCATTTGATTGTATGTCTTGTTTTGCAAATTTGAACAGAGCTGACTAGCAGGCTTAGTGGAGCATACCACACGCGAAAATTGAATGGAGCTTGACCAAAATGAGGCACAACAATTATTATATTTGGGTGGGCGTATTATTATATTCTTACCTATATAGTTTCAAAAACCAAAATTGTTCCATGAGAACTAAAAAGATAATTTGATAAGAAAAAATAACA
>QANX01004063.1:0-25480 GCA_003254975.1 Ochetophila trinervis
AGTCCTGCAATAAAGAGAAATAAACACTAGGCAAATTGGGGTTTCGGATTCTTTAATCTTGGGGTTCCGCATCAGTTTAAATGGGGTAAGGACCAAGAGGTAGCTTTTCAAACTCTAAAAGATAAGTTATGTTATGCTCCTATTCTTGTATTACCTAATTTTAACAAAACTTTTGAAATTGAATGTGATGCTTCTGGGATTGGTATAGGTGCTGTTTTATTGCAGGAAAAACGTCCCATAGCATATTTTAGTGAGAAATTGAATGGAGCTCAACTCAACTACTCGACGTATGACAAAGAGTTGTATGCCCTTTTCCGTGCTTGCCCAATTGTGCCCAATTGAAATTTTTACTATTTTTCTCAAAACAGGATGTTACAAGATATGCGTGCCCAATTGTTCGATTAGAGAATTGCTTGTTAAGCCCTTTTCCGTGCTTTAGAGGTGTGGCAGCATTACTTGTTCCGGAAAGAGTTTGTGATTCACACTGATCATGAGTCGTTGAAGCATATCAAGGGGCAAGGAAAGCTCAACAAGAGGCATGCACGATGGGTTGAGTTCATAGAGACCTTTCCGTACGTGATTTGTTACAAGCAAGGTAAGGAGAATGTGGTGGCCGATGCTTTGTCTCGGAGGTATGTCTTAATCACTACTCTTACTTCTAAGCTCTTGGGTTTTGAACAATTAAAAGACATGTATGCTAGTGATGATGATTTTGGTGAAATATATGCTGCATGTGAAAATGGTGCTTTTCATAACTTCTATAAACATGAAGGATTTCTGTTTCGTGGACATAGGATATGCGTGCCCAATTGTTCGATTAGAGAATTGCTTGTTAGAGAGTCACATAGTGGTGGTCTCATAGGGCATTTTGGTGTGCATAAGACCCTAGATATTTTATCTGAACATTTCTTTTGGCCACACATGCATAGGGATGTTGAAAAAATATGTGCTAAATGTATTGCATGTAGACAGGCTAAATCTAGGTCTATGCCACATGGTTTGTACACCCCTCTTCCTGTGCCAACGGAACCATGGGTTGATATCTCCATGGATTTTGTTCTTGGGTTGCCGAGAACTAGGAAGGGTCGTGATAGTATATTTGTTGTTGTGGATAGATTTAGTAAAATGGCGCACTTTAGGTGCTTTACTGCGTTCTGTAGTTGGTAAAAACTTAAAATCTTGGGAAGATTGTTTGCCTTTACTTGAATTTGCTTATAACCGTACTATTCATTCTTCTACTGGATTTTCACCATTTGAGATTGTATATGGCTTTAATCCTTTAACTGTATTGGATTTGATGCCTTTACCTTTGAGTGAACTTGCTAACTTAGATGGACAAAAGAAGGCGGACTTAGTTAAAGCTATACACGAGAAGGCCCGACTACAGATTGAGAAGAGGAATAAGTTAACTGCGCAAAAGGCTAATAAAGGGCGCAAACAAGTGATATTTGAACCAGGTGATTGGGTTTGGGTACATTTGAGGAAGGAAAGGTTTCCTAACAAAAGGAAGTCTAAGTTGGATGCTAGAGGTGATGGACCTTTTCAAGTGCTCGAGAGAATCAATGACAATGCATACAAGATTGATCTTCCAGGTAAGTATAATAATGTGTCCGCATCATTTAATGTTGCTGATCTTTCTCCTTTTGACATGGATGCAGATTCGAGGATGAATCTTTTTGAAGAGGGAGGGAATGATGTGGGCATCGAGCGCTCTTCTAGAATGGATGTTCGTGATAAGGACATTACGTTGCCAAGTGGACCAGTGACACGTTCTCGAGCTAAGAAGATCAAAGAGGGAATGCTTGGACTTGTGAAAAGAATTATGGATGAAGATAGATTTAAGTTTCCAAATGATTTGAACACTTTTCCGAGGCCTAATGATGATTTAAGCATGTTGTCTAAACAAGGGATGAAAGTCGTAATGATGCTCGAGAGTTGCGGAGATGAAACGGCATCATTTTAAAAATAAACAACTTAGAATGGCAATTTCGTAATTTTAGCTATTTTTCGGATGATAATGGCAGTTTCGTAATTTAGCTATATAAGGATGATAATGGTAGTTTCGTAATTTAGCTATTTTCGGATTATAATGGCAGTTTTGTAATTTTTGCTATTTTCGTTTTTAGGGTTAGTTTTCAACCTTAGGATTACTTTCTTAATATTTAATGGTTTATATTGATTCTTGATCTACCCCTAGTCCTTATATAAAGGGGGTCAATTCTTTTGTAAGACAGATTTGAGTTTTTAATCAATTGAGAGAATTAATTTTCCTATTGCTCCCAGGAGTATTCTTGCAAGGTGAGGAATCAATTTCTTCTTCTTGTTGCATTAGGAGTTGAATTATCTTATCAAAGTAGAAATACTTTGTGGCGATTATTCTTCTCTTTCCCTAGCCTTCTAATCCACGTTTTTAGATACAAGTTATCTAAGGGTTTGGTAGGGCGGGTTCTTGTTTTCCAATTATTGTTCAATATTTCTTGTGTGTTTGGGGTTTCGGATTCTTTAATCTTGGGGTTCCGCATCAGTTAGGCAAGGACCGGAGCTAGATTGGATTCGGGAGCGTGGAATGCGGGCTGTTGGGCTGACGCGCATGGATCGGGCTGTAGCACTGGCAGGCTGGACTTGATTTTGCACTGGAGCGGGCTTGGGGGCGGCTGGACTCGCTAGACTAGAGTTGGACTGCAGCGTTGGCGCTGGACTAAGGATGCACGCGGGTTGGACTCGCTAGACTGGAGCTGGGCTGCGGGCTGCACGCAGGCTGGACCAAGGCTGCTGGGCTGCTAGTTGATCTCATGGGCTGGGCAGCATGGATGCAAGCTGGGCTGGTTCTGGAGCGCAAATGGACTTAGCATGCGATTTGACGAAGCTGTTGGCTTTGCTAGATGCTTGGACTAGTGCTAGCCAATCGAGGAACTTGCCGATGGTACATATTTGGAGTTTGGCTTCCTCTTTTTCGACTTTACCATGAGTCTCTCAATATATTTGGCATGTCTTTGTCTGTGTCCCTTGAGATATTTCATCATTTTTGATGACGTAGATTGTCCCGGTGATGTATTTGTTGATGCCGAATATTTTTTTGGATTTTCTTTGCTTATTTCAGCTTTTGTGGTCATGACTCAATTGCATCTAGCCGATTTTGAAAGCAATAAATTCAACTTATATAAGAACACCCTAACACAGCAATCCTTTGATGGTTAGTGGACAAGCGGTCTTTCGACCTGCTTATTTTTCCGTTATATTTATATATTACATTGATTTGAACAGGTTAGCCATGGATTTTGGCATTTAGTCAATGTAACACCCCGTACCAAGAAATATAGTAAAAAATTTTCAAGTTTGACCATGAGAGGCTCGGGGTTGACTTTTTGTGTGGGTATGTGTTAGCTTTGACTAAGGTACCATTGCGTAGAGCTAGTCGATACGAGTTCGTAGACTAGTAGTACGCTCAATTCCGAGTTAAGACCGAGAAGTTATGGCTGAAATAACGTGAAGGGCATTTTGGTAATTTTACTGTGGCAGGGTGAAAATTACTATTTTGCCCCTGCCTTTATTTGAAAATACCCAGAAGGGTCTGCACGCACACACGCATGCAGAACCCCCCCTGGGCGCCGACTCCCTCCCCCCCGCGACAGCCCCCGCCGCCCCTACTCTTGCCGTCAACAGCCATTTCCCGGCCAACCCAGGCCGGAATTTACTTGGAGAAGAAAGCCGGCAACCTCCTATCTTCAACCGAGCCGGTGACAGTCCATGGAGCAGCTCCGATCGCCGGGAATCGAGCCAAAGCCGGTTAGCTGCCATTTTGAGATCGCCAGATTCCGGTGAATTTGGACCGACCCACTGCCCGTAAAAGTTAGCCCGGGTACTCCCCTCCCTTTCCCCACCAGTTGCTGGTTGTGAAACACCGCAGAACGCCGGAATCGACGAAGAATCCGGCGAGAATCACGCTCCTTCAGTCGCCAGATTCCCGCGGTTTCCGGCGACGAAACTGGTCCGGTCCCCCTCTTTTGGGCCTCCTGAGTTCGATTCCGGCACCCGTTCGTCCTAAATTTTAGTCGTGTAAGCGGTGCGAATTACGGATGCTCGGCCGCCACTTTCCGGCCATTTTTCGGCCACCACCGGCGGCGGTTGGACGAGGTAAACTTATGGTTGTACTCTACTCTTTTTAAGCTTCGTTTTGACATATAATTTGTATATTGTAATTTAATATTTGGAATTTACCCGGTTAAGAGCAATATTGTCAATAACTGTTAAAAATAGGAATTGTGATGATGGGTGATATAAATAGGTATGTGAGTATGTTTTGGAATTGCTGTGGGTTGAATCAGTATGCGGAAAATATAGATTTGATTGGGTGACTTAGATTTTGTGGTTATCGCTAACGGTTACAAAATATATATTATATGATATTAGTTGAATTAATTAAATTGTGGTGTCTGCGGGTTGTTCTGTGGTATACAAAAATGTGTGTGACCGGCGGTTTGTGTGTTAGTCACTATAGAATGTGATTATGTGAATTGTAAATAATTGTTGAGAGAGTTGTATTATGTGTTTATTGGAATTGTTGTTTGATGGGTGAGAATTGATTTGATTATGTATGTGGATTTGGTTATATTGAATTAACTGTTGTGAATGTGTATGCTGAATTGATTGTGCATAAATTGTGAAATGGTGAGGTGGGTGGTGATGTGGAAATGATGTGGAGATGATGATGATGATGATGAGGATGTTGAGGAGGGTACCCTCGATTATATGAAATACTTTAATGCCACGATTCCTAGAGACCAAGGATCGTGATGATTGCACCTCATTCCCGCCACGACGCCTTGGGTGAGAAGGGTCGTGATGACTGGTTACCCTATTGCTTGTGATGTGAAATTGATAATGAACAATGTGTGGAATTTATATATTGGTATGTGAAATGTATGTATTATGTTATTGTTCTCTGGAATAAATAATGGATATGATTGTGTGGATAAGAACTGCTTGGGCGAGGAATTTTGCCGCCAAGCAGGGTGTTGCTAGCTTGGGCGAGGAATCATGCCGCCAAGCTATGGGTATTATTTTTATTAAATTTGTTGGAAAAACCTCGATGGAAATTAAGTGTGTTTGTATATGTGATAATTGAGAAATGTGTATTACTCTTGTGAATGTGATTGGCGGTAGCATATTTAGTGTAAATATGAAATCGGAACTACAGGTAGCTTGATCTATTGTAGAAAGGGTATGTAGGCAGCTCAGTTTTAGACTGAGTCCAGCTACACCGTACTTAGACAATATATTTGTTTAAGTGTTGGGTTGTGTACTGAAATGTGGTTTATTTGTGTGGGAAAGGCGTGCTGGTAGAATAAATTTTGTATAGAAATGTTTTTCCCTGCAGGTTATGACTTTTAGCATTTTGGGGAGTGTTAGAAAACTGTCGAAATGCTGTCGAAATTTCTAATAAAATTTCCGGCAGTAGAGAAATTCTTTTAGTCTGTTGGTTTCGTCGGCTTTGGAATAGTAGTGTAACGGATTTTATCTACTGCTTGTGGCTTAGTGGCAACATTAGGTCACGCAGGCAGGACCCTGGTAGGATGGGTCCTGTCAGTCAAGTTCTCTGACTCAGCCTGAAAAGCGGCCTGAAATGGCCAGCTATAATTGTAATAAATGGTCGGGAAAATTTTTGGCCTAAATTTTCTGACTTGTTGATTTTACATTTGTAGGGAATTGCCCCTAGTATCATATCCTCCACCATCTGATCTAACATCTTACACTGCATCTGAATTTCCTTTAGATCATGACTTCTACTGGACAACTTTTTGATTCTATCATGCCAGCTGAAATTGGGATCCAAAAGACAAAAGCAAGACGACAATTGTGTTGATCATCACCTCATCCATAGTTCCAAACTTGATCGTTGATGGTTTGACGGCTGAAGAAACAACTATGTCTTCTTCCACCGGACAGTCATCCATGTTCTTCAAGCACAACTGAAGTTCTGCACTTTGCTTTTGGATCCATCTTTTTACAGGTTTCTTCCTCTGTGGAGCTCCAAATAAGATGCTGACTTTCTTGGATAAAGCTGCAATCTCAAGTCTTCTATCCAGGTCTTTGAGATATGACCCCAAATCCTTTTGCAATGTACCATCCTTTTGCTTATCTGGTCGACCTGCTATCCAACTTTCAACATAGTGGCGTTGCATCCACCTCTTCTGGATTTTGTTAAGCAGATGATAAGGCTTATATCTTGCACAATACTAATGATCTACCTCCAAAGCATGTGGCTTAAAAGTCTTTGGCTCCTCGACCTTTTGAGAAACCAATTTTGTCGGATGGTTTTTGGAAAAAGTGACTTGGAGCTTTTGCTCACCTTGCCCTTCATGGTGTCGATTATTCAGCCTCACCTGTCTATCCTGCAATTTTGGTCCCAGACGTTGGAAAACGGATTTTTTCCTATGGCTTTCCAGTAGTAGTTTCGACATGTTGAGATTTTCCCACCTTACCGGATGCCTAGTCCCTCTTTCTTCAACCTCATGCTTACACCTAGTACAAAGCAGCTTAGAAAGAAATTCTGCCTTTTCGACCAAATACTCTTTCCTAAGTTTGACATCTCTCTTCTAAACTTTTATGGATGCCGTTTGTCACAGATCCACCCTAACTCTAGGTTTTGCCAAGTCTAAAATATTGGCCGAAACCATGTTTGCTTCTGCTGATGGGAAATGGTTGTTATCCACTTGCATTATCTCATTTCCTTTTTCTAGAAACTTTAACGTTTGTTTGTCAATCATCGCCTGGATAGCATTCCTGAAGACCACGCAGTTGATAGTCTAATGGCTTATTCTTCATCTCTTTCAGCTGTTGGCATGATATGGCCGTTAGGTAATTTAATTACCTTGTTGGCCAGTAGGTAGTCAAAAATCTGATCAGCTTTGAAAATGTCTAAATTGTAGACCTTCTCTGGTTCAACTTGACTCTTCTTCATGTCCATCACTAGTTAAGGAGCTCTTTGGTTCTTTGTTGGTGTAGCCAAAGCTTTACAAATGTACGGACGGGTGGCTATTAATTCTGCCGCATCCATTTCAATTGTTCCATTTTCTCTTTCTTGGTCCTCAGCTTCCACCAAGTGAATTTCAATATTCAGGTCCTTGTAGTATGACCTTCTGGACGAGTTCTTCCTCTGGTACTCCTCTTTCAAAATGCCTTCATATCGAGTGGACCGAGAGACCAACTTGTACAAGTCATGGAATTCCGTCCCCTCAAACTTCTTTCAAAGCTTGTAGCTCAGTCTATCTTGTGCTAGCTTGATGAATTCCCGTTCCGGTATGTCCAGGTGACATCTGATCCTTGTCTTTTTGAATCAGGTTATAAATAATTGTACCGATTCCCCATCCATCTGTCGCAGACATGATAGATCAGCCATGGATATCTCTGGCTCAATCCTGTAGAACTGCTCGTGGAACTTCTGCTCCAATTCTTGCTAGCTATGGATCAAGTTTGGCTGCAGATTGATGTACCACGTGAAAGCTAGACCTGTCAAAGAATTAGCAAACAGTCTCAGCTTTAAAAAATCATTGGTCGCTGCTTCTCTGCATTGGATAGTGAAGCAGCCTATGTGCTCCACGGTGGATTGTCTTTCCTCGCTAGAAAATAGGGTGAAGTTAGGAAATCAAAATCCCCTAGGAAATTTGATTTGGTCAAAAGCGTCGGGGTATGACCTCCTATAAGATGGGCGTCGGTCCAACTGAATGCAGAACCCATCATCTTTTGGATGATGGTCTCGACGGTTTCCCGATCCATGCCTTGGCTGTGGTTCATCAAGTTTGGTATATTCCTTCGTGCCGGAGTGTGGAAGTCTACTTGATAGGCGTAAGCATCATAGTGTACATTCCTGTAGTTCTGTCCAAAATGCTTTGCATGCCCTCCGCCATAAATCTGGTTCTGAGCTGGCAGGTTTCCATATGTCGGAACATCCGCTCTTCCTCCATGTACATTGGGTACATTCTGGAAAGCTTGTGTTAAGTGTTCTACCCGACCATCCCTCATGGTCTGGCCTTGGTTATTAGCATGCCCCCCCGGCAGGAGCATTGTTCCTAGTTGGTGAGGGAATGTACGGTTGGACTTGTTGTTCAAGCATAAACCTTACATCGTTTCCACTAGACCCGGTCTGAAAGGCCAGTGCCTCAGTCCTTGGCGTGTTGCCATTGGGTACGGCCTGAAATGCCTACACATGTTGTTCCTCTTGACCGTTAGTCGGCCTTGCTCCATTTGACGCAGCTTGGGTCATCTGAGTCTGCTGGCGTAGCAGTTCCATGATTCCTTGCAACATTTGCTGCTGGGTCTCCTGGAATGTTTCCATCTTCCAGTGATTCTTGCTCAGCTCTTGGGATAGTTCACAAATCGAATCCTAGGCGGACATCTATGTCGTGTCTGGAGCCTTGCCAGCTTCCCTTTCGATTTCATCCTCATCCGACACGTTTCGACTGCTAATGCTGCCGTGGTTGTCGGATTCCTGATTCTTGGAACGAGTCTGCACCATTTTCTTAGTTGAAAAAAATTATCCCATCGAGCGTGCCAAAAAATATGTTGGTGTAAAACACAATAATCAGTCGTCTCAAGTGTGCGAGCGTGCCACTTCGAACCTATGACAATCCAAAGAAAAATAAAGTGTGTGCCAATTAATATTAGACTTAAATCAAACGATTGTATTAATTATTGAGAACAAACTAATTAAATATTACAAAATGTCTTTCAGATCAAAGGTGTAACATCCCGTTTTGAGAAAAATAATAAAATTCAAGTTTGACCAGTTTGGCCTTAAGTGGGCTCCATGGTTGACTTTTTGTACAGTTATGTTTCAGCTTTGACTTTGGTACCGTTGCGTAGAGCTAGTCGATACGAGTTCGTAGACTAGTAGTACGCTTGATTCGGAGTTAAGACCAGGAAGTTATGGTCATTTTAGTGTGAAGGGCAATTTGGTAATTTGGCAAAAACTGATATTTAAGTGTGAGAAAAGACGAAAATGCCCCTGTCTTCATCTTTAAATTTTGGCCAAGTCTGGAATTTTCCAGACCTCACCCGCGCCTCCCACGAGCTTCACCCCGTGCCTCCTTTCTTCCGTCGGTAACGGCTGTTTCCCCCACCTGATCGGACCGGCTCCAACACGAAACTCGAAGCCGGCGACCTCCTCTTCCTCCTAGTACCGGTGGTTCACCGTGAAACGACCCAGATTGCCAGAAATTTCAGCGAGACCGAGGGCTCGTGCAACCCGTACAACCGTGCATTGTTGCGACACCACCTTTGGCCGGCCATATCTCCCTGTTCCGGTGGAGTTAGAGAGCGTGCTTGGTACCGTTGGAAAGCTGGTGCGACGATCTACATTTTGGTACCAAGATTGATACCGGAGACTTCCGTATCACGTCGGAAAACGGCAGCGAAGTCTCGGAAAAACCACCTGCGACAGCCACCTTTCCACTTAGATCTACTCCGATCGCCGGTGAGTGGGACGACACAGCCACCACCACGAGCTTCAGACGACGCCGGCGACCAGATCTGCACTTTCCGAACTCCGGTGACCACCCCACGCGCCGCCCACGCGTCGCCGCCGTCTTTTTCCACGCGCCGCCGCCGATCTCATCCTTTTCCGGCGAGTGAGTGCTCACCTCTCGTCCCAACGCGTTCCGAGGGTCGTGGGCAAGCTTGCTGTACCTTCAATTTGATTTAATTTACGCCGGCGAGTGGCACGGCACAGCCACCACCACGAGGTTCAGATTGCGCCAACGACCTGATCTGCACTTTCCCGAGCTCCGACGACCACCGCACGTGCCGCCTGACCCGAGCTCCACGCGCCGTCGCCGATCTGCTCCACCACCGGCGAGTGGTGGTGCACCGCCTATCCAGGAAGCTTCCCCTTGTGCCGGTGAAGCTAACCCAGGTTGTCCCTCCCCTTTTCTCCGCTGTTAAAACACTCAACGGACTCAATTTTTGGCCGGATCTTCCTTCCCTCCGGCGGAGCCACCGGCGGCGAGTGAGTGCTCACCTCCCATCCAAACGCGTTCCGGGGGTCGTGGGCAAGCTTGCTGTACAGTCGATTTGACCCAATTTTGGTCGGATTCGGAAACGCCCAATTCTAGTTGAGGTCCGATCCTCCGGGATCAATTCTGAACATTGGCGGGGACGAATCTTGAAATTGAAGGTAGATTCTCGTTCCTTGCATCTTCAATTTCATTTCGGTATAAAGTTTGTTGAAATCGGACTTGAGACGGAATAATTCAAATTTTGGGGATTTTGCCGTTAAGGGCATTTTGGTAATTACTGAAATTGAAGGGCAATTTTGGTATTTAGTGTTTTAATCTTGTAGTTGGAGACTTAGAGGACTCCTCTGAGCCTTTGGTTAGTTTTTCGGTAATTAAAAGAATTTTTCGGTAAATTATTTTTAGGTGTTCGTGCACGTTCGAGGGCTGGACCGGAGATCCAGCAGGAGCACGCGTCAGACCAGTGAGTGCATTTATTTTCTAAATCATTTTGGGATTATATATTATTATGATTTAATCGCATATGATTTGTTTTGATTGAAATTTTTTGCGCATTTAAATTATGCTTATTAAATATGTTATATTCTGATTTAAATTATTGATGATTTAANATTTTAATGGAACTCATATTTATTTGGGATAAATATGAGATTTTTGTTTTAAATGGTTATTAGTGATTTATGAAATTTTGGATATTTTCGCAAGTTTGTAGAAAATGGTAATTTCAAAGAAAAATTGTGGCTTTTATGAAATTTAAGAATTTTTGGGGCAATTTTATGATATTCCAAATATTTGATTGTTTTTGTAAAATTTTTCAAAATAGAAGATTTTGAAAAATTGTTCAAAAATAAAAGGATTTGAAAAATTGATAATATCCGGTGATGGATGATTTTAGAAATGATTTTGAGGAGTACCACACAGTATCGAGATGTTGATTGAGATGTATGATTATTATGCGCGCTATTATTATTATTATTATTANATAATATAAATAATTAATTAGGTGGACATGTGTCGGGAGAGAGATGATGA
Source organism: Ochetophila trinervis (assembly GCA_003254975.1). Taxonomy (NCBI): domain Eukaryota; kingdom Viridiplantae; phylum Streptophyta; class Magnoliopsida; order Rosales; family Rhamnaceae; genus Ochetophila; species Ochetophila trinervis. The sequence goes on from QANX01004063.1 coordinate 11,043, forward strand.
GGATCCTGCCACGACGTATTTGGGACGCCGGGCCATTGTGATGAGTTATAATATTATTATGCCATTCTCTGCTGCGGATACGTGTCGGGAGAGAAATGATGAGGATCCTGCCATGACCGATTTGGGACGCCGGTTCGTTGTGATGAGTTTACCCCCCTCCCCCCCGCCTGTGACGTCGTCAGGACGCTGAGGGTCACATGGCACGATACTATGTTGTGGTACCGGTTTGGTTTTATATTTGTTGATTGCTAATCTTAAATTGATGGTTCTGATTTCATGGATCTTGACCAATGGCCTTTGGATTTCGGGTTGTGACCCACTTGCTTGCTAGTTTATGAAAATGTGTTTGACAATCATTTAAATATTGATGAATCTCATTTATGATTTTGGAGTTTTGATAATGTGATTTCATGGTTTTAGATTGTGGGTTTTAAATTTATGGGTTGGAGCGCATGGTATTTGGTTTTCGATCGGTTTTGGATTTAGCAAACATTTCTACTTGCCATTTTATATAGACATGTTTTACAAATAAATTTAAATGTTTCTTGTTTAGATTACATTTATGGTTCTAGTGATTGATTCGTGATTTCAATGATCGTTTTAAATCACGTTTTCACCCCATAAACCGTTTTATAATGATTTAATAATTTTGGAGATAAAACTAAGGGTTTTGCGAAATGATTTTCAAACCGAGGAACTTTTCAACTGAGCTATGTGAGGTTTGAATGTAAAGAATTTAACTACTGAACTTATATTTTGTAGTTATCTAGGAGCACTCACGGAGATATTTATATGTCACGTTTTGTGTTTTTAACTTCGTTCCCTAGGTCATAGCTGCAGGTCCTCGTGAGCTACCATCGGTATCGCATCGGCATATCGCATCCGCTTATTGCTTCCGCTACTGTTTCTTCTTATGTAATGGACTCTGTTTACTTTCATGTTATAATATTTATATTTTTCTGTCTATCACATTTAGTGGCTCTGACTTTCCCACCTACTTTTTAAACTGTTTTGATATTTATTTTGGTATGACTAGTAGATCATTGTTGCGATGCATATCTTATTTATACATCTTGTCTTATTTATTGTTTTCTCGTTTATTTAACCCCCTTTCGGAAGAGGATTCTGTTGGCTACCCCGAAGGGTTCTGGTGGAATCTTCCTCAGGCGGGGCCTCTCCGGATAATCTGGATGGATTTCCGGAGCGGGTCCTGTCAGCTTGGTATCAGAGCCAGGTTCACTTTCCCTAGGGAGTTGCTCATTTGGTGCACCCTATTCCTTGATCAAAGTGTTTCAGTAGCGATGCCAAGACAGTCGTTTGTGTCCCGAAGAGTTGTAGCTCGTTTGGGAATTACACCTTTTCCTTTGGAAAGCTGTGAGGAAGTCTCTACTCCTGCGGGAGAATCCATATGGCCTAGCCAGATGCTTAAGGGAAGTTTATTGTGTGTCGGAGATCAAGTTTTGACAGCCGATTTGGACCCCCCTGGAAATCCATCCAGATTATCCGGAGAGGCCCTGCCTGAGGAAGATTTCACTAGAACCCTTCGGGGTAGCCGATAGAATCCTCCTCCGAAAGGGGGTTAAATAAACGAGAAAATAATAAATAAGATGAGATGTGTAAATAAGATATGCATCGCAACAATGATCTACTAGTCATACCAAAATAAATATCAAAACAGTTTAGGAAGTAGGTGGGAAAGTCAGAGCCACTAAATGTGATAGACAGTAAAATATAAATATTACAACATGAAAGTAAACAGAGTCCATTACATAAGAAGAAGCAGTAGCGGAAGCAATAAGCGGATGCGATACCGATGGTAGCTCACGAGGACCTGCAGCTAGGACCTAGGGAACGAAGTTAGAAACGCAAAACGTGAGATATAAATATCTCCGTGAGTGCTCCTAGATAACTACAAAATATAAGTTCAGCAGTTAAATTCTTTACACTCAGTTGAAAAGTTCCCCGTTTTGAAAATCATTTCGCAAAATCCTTAGTTTTATCCCCAAAATCATTAAATAATTATAAAATAGTTTATGGGGCGAAAACGTAATTTAAAACGATCATTAAAATCACGAATCAATCACTAGAACCATAAATGTAATCTCAACAATAAACATTTAAATTTATTTGTAAAACATGTCTGTATAAAATGGCAAGTAGAAACGTTTGCTAAATCCAAAACCGATCGAAAACCAAATACCATGGGCTTCAACCCATAAATTCAAAACCCACAATCTAAAACCATGAAATCACATTATCAAAACTCTAGAATCATATATGAAATTCATAAATATTTAAATGATTGTTGTTGTGGCGATTTTTCGTCTCGGACCGGTTCGTATGGGTACCTGCAAAAGAAAAGGAGAGAAAGCCGGTTAGAGGGACGCCGGTATGGTGGCCGGCGTTCCCCCTCTGATGGCTAAGTCAGCAAAGCATTCCATTGGGAAGACTAAATGAATAAAAAGGTAGCTGAAAATAAGGGGAAGAGAGCTGAGAGGAAGGGGGGGCGGAGCCGAGAGGAAAAGGAAGAAAAATGGTGAAAACGGGGCCTGGTTCGGGTTCAAAGGGAGCTGGGAGACAAGGAAGATAATGAACAGTGCTTCTTCACCACTCCCAAGAAAAATGGCGGCTCAAAACCTCGGTCTCCCCCCTCCAAAAGGTTCGGACAAGACAGGACAAGGGCTGGTGTGTCTCGGCTCTCCTAGGGCTGCGTGTGGCCTAACCCTTTCAATTTAAAAAATAATCCCCCCTTCTCTTACCTCATTTACCTTTTTATATCAAGATTAATGGCTTGGATTTATCCCTAAAACCCTAATGCTTGGATGAATGACAAGTGTCTTTGTCATTTTCTTTTGGGTTTTAACCTGGCCCACCACATTGGGCTAATATGTTTATTTTACCATATTGATAGCAAGCCCATATCAGGTGGCAAAAATGCCCACAACAATTGTCAAACACATTTTCATAAACTAGCAAGCAAGTGGGTCACAACCCGAAATCCAAAGGCCATCATTGGCCACAATCCATGAAATCAGAACCATCAATTTAAGATCAGCAATCAACAAACATGAAACCAAACCTGTACCACAACATAGTATCGTGCCGTGTGACCCTCAGTGTCCTGACGGCGTCATAGGAGGGGGGGAGGGGGGTATACTCATCATAACGAACCGGCATCCCAAATCTATCATGGCAGGATCCTCATCATCTCTCTCCCGACACGTGTCCGCAGCAAAGGATGACATAATATAATAATAATAATAATAATAATAATAATAGCGCGCATAATAATCATACATCTCAATCAACATCTGGATAATGTATGGTACTCCTCAAAATCATTTCTAAAATCATACATGATATCATCAATTTTTCAAATTCTTTTATTTTTAAACAATTTTCCAAACATCTTCTATTTAACAAAATTTACGAAAAACAATCAAATATTTCGAATATCAAAAATTTGCCCTAAAAATTTCTTAAATTCCACAAAAGACACAATTTTCTTTGAAATTACCATTTTCTACAAACTTGCTAAAATATCCAAAATTCCATAAATCACAAAATACCATTTAAAACACCAATCTCATATAAATTCCATTAAGATGACAAATGCATATATAGTTTTAAATCATCAACCATTTAAATCAGCATATAATATATTTAATAAGCATAATTTAAAATGCACAAGAAAATCCATCAAATCAAATCGTATGCGATTAAATCATAATAATATATAATCCCAAAATGTTTAGAAAATAAATGCACTCATAGATCCGAAGCGTGCTCCTGCTGGATCTCCGATCCAGCCCTCGATCGTGTACGAACACCTAAAAATAATTTACCGAAATTTTTTTTAATTACCAAAAAACTAACCAAAGGCTAAGATGAGTCCTCTGAGTCTCCATTACAATATTAAAATATTAATTACTAAGATTGCCCAACATTTTCAATAATTATGAAAATGTCCTAAATCGGCAAAAAGCCCCAAAATACATGGGTTTTCCCGTTTCAAGTCCGATGTCAACAAACTTTATACTGAAACGAAAATGAAGATACAAAGAACGAGAATCTACCTTCAATTTCAAGATTCGTCCCAGCCAACGGTCGAAATCAGTCTCGGAAGATCAAACCTTAACCGAAATTGGGCGTTTTTGAATCCGACCAAATTTGGATCAAATTGACGGTACATCAAGCTTGCTCACGCCCCCGGAACGCGTTGGGACGGGAGGTGAGCATTCACTCGCTGGAAGGGGAGGAGATCGGCGGTGGCGCGTGGAGGAGAACGGTGGTGGCTGTGGGCGGCGCGTCGAAGCTCGGGAAGGTGCAGATCTGGTCTCTGGTGCAGTTTGAACCTCGTGGGTGGTGGCTATGTCGTGCACTCGCCGAGGATTGGAGTAGATCGGGGTGGAAAGGTGGCTGTCACGGGTGGTTTACCAACAACTTCGAGGATGTTTTCCGACGTGATACGACAGTCTCCGAGGTCAATCTTGGTACCAAAATGTAGATTGTCGCACCAACTTTCCAATGGTACCAAGCACGCTCCCTAACTCCACTGGAACAGTGAGATACGGTTGGCCAAAGGTGGCGTCGCAATAGTGCATGGGCTACACGATCTCTCGATTTCGCTGCAATTTTCGGCGATCTAGGTGGTTTCACGGTGAACCACCGGTACGAGGAGGAAGAGGAGGTTGCCGGCTTCGATCTATAGGTGGTTGTCGGCCAGCTCCGGCCAAGACGTGGTGGCTGCCGGCGTGGGAAGGTGGGGCACGGTGAAGGTGGGAAGGGGGTAGCTTCGGGTGGGGCTGGGAAATTTTCCAGAAATGGCCATTTTTTTAAAGAGGAAGACATGGGCAAAATAGTCAATTCTCACCTATAAATATCAGCTCTTGCCAAATTACCAGAAAGCCCCTCACACTAAAACGACCATAAGTCTTAACTCCGAATCAAGCGTACTACTAGTCTACGGATTTGTATCGACTAGCTCTACGCAGCTGTACCAAAGTCAAAGCCAAAACACAACCACACAAAAAGTCAACCCTAGGCCCACTTAAGGTCAAACTGGTCAAATTTAAAAAATTTACTATTTTTCTCAAGACGGGATGTTACAACCTACCCTCCTTACAAGAATTTTGTCCACGAAATTAAAATCTCACCTCACTGAAATAGGTAGGGATACTGCTCCAACATCAGCTCCTTAGGTTCCCATGGCACCTCTTCCACGCCATGGTTCTGCCAAATAACTTTAACGATCGGGATTGTCTTGTTACGCAAAACTTTCTCTTTCTCATCCACAACTCTAACGGGTTGCTCCTCATAAGAAATATCCTCACGTTGATCATTAGTTGGCGGCACTAGCACGTGAAGAGGGTTTGGCAAGTATTTACGAAGCATGGAGACGTGAAACACATTATGGACCCGTGAAAGTTCCTCCGGTAAGTCTAGCTCATAAGCAACTACGCCCATTCTCTTAGTTATCTCATACGGTCCAATATATCTCAGACTTAACTTCCCACGTCTGCTGAAACGTATGACACCCTTCCAAGGTGACAGCTTCAAAAATACCCAATCTCCAACCTCAAACTCGAGATCCTTTCTTTTTCTATCTGCATAGCTCTTTTGCCTGTCTTGAGCTATCTTCAGACGATCTCTGATGACTTTTACCTTATCAATTGTCATTTGTACATACTCAGATCCGATGAGCTTTCTTTCACCCACTTCATCCCAACACAACGGAGTCTGACATTGCTTTCCATATAGTGCCTCGTATGGTGACATTCCAATGCTGGCATGGTAACTGTTATTATAAGTAAACTCAGCCAAAGGTAAGTGAGATTCCCAATTCTCCTTAAACTGCAGTACACACGACCTCAACATGTCCTCTAAAGTTTGAATCGTCCTCTCTGATTGCCCATCTGTCTGAGGATGGAAAGCGGTACTAAAAAGTAGTTGAGTGCCAAGTGCTTCTTGTAACTTCCAAAACCTCGAAGTGAACCTTGGGTCTCTATCCGACACTATAGATACTGGAACTCCATGCAAACTCACTATATGATTCACAAGCAGCTCAGCCAACTTTCAAAGTGAAAACGTCTCACGAACAGGTAGGAAATGTGCAGACTTAGTTAGACGATCAACAATTACCCAAATTCCATCATGTTTCTTTGGAGTGCGCGGCAGCTTGAATATAAAATCCATGGTAATATGTTCCCATTTCCAAACAGGAATAGGTAAGGGTTGTAGCAATCCTGAAGGTTTTTGTCTTTCAACCTTTACTTGCTGGAAAATTAGGCATCAAGAGACATACTCTGCTATCTCTCTTATCATTCCAACCCACCAATAAAATTGTTTCAGAGTTCGATACATCTTGATGCTGCCGAGATGCATAGCATAAGCAGAATTGTGAGCTTCATCCAAAATATCTTTTTTAAGCTCTTCATTTGCTGGTACACACAAACGAGTACCCATTTCCAAAGCTCCGTCACGTCTCACCGAGCAGTCAATCCTCAAACCTTGCTCAACCTCTTTCCTGATTTCTAGTAACTGAGGATCCCAGAGTTGAGCTTCAAGAACACGGTCAACATGAACTGGATGCACCTGAAAATTTGCTAAGATACATCCCGAAGGATGAGTGGTCAACTCAACACCTAGTTCCTTTAATTCCAACATTAAAGGAAGCTGCACTGATTGTACATACACCAAAGAGCCTGTAGCCTTCCTACTCAAAGCATCAGCTACAACATTTGCTTTTCCAGGGTGGTAGTCGATCGTGCAGTCATAATCTTTTATTAACTCCATCCACCTTCGCTGCCTTAGATTCAATTCTTTCTGAGTGAACAGATACTTCAAGCTTTTGTGATCTGTGAATATTTGGCAAATGGCTCCATACAAATAATGCCTCCAAATCTTGAGCATGTGTACAACTGCTGCTAGCTCTAGATCATGAGTGGGATAGTTCAACTCATCTCTTCAGCTGTCGTGAGGCATAAGCCACTACTTTCCCATGCTGCATAAGCACACATCCTAAACCCTGATGTGAAGCATCGGTGTAGACTACAAATCCTTCGTCACCCTCGGGTAACGTAAGCACTAGTGCCGTAGTTAATCTTCTTTTCAACTCTTGAAAGCTCTCTTCACAACTATCATCCCATACGAACTTAACGCCTTTTCTTGTTAACTGGTGAAGTGGTCCGGCTATCTTCGAGAAAGCTTCTATGAAATGCCTATAGTAACTAGCTAAGCCAAGAAAACTCTTTACTTCTGTAACGGTAGTTGGTCTTTCCCAATTCAACACCGCATCCACCTTTTGAGGATCCACAAAAATCTCATATGCTGAGACAACATGACCAAGAAATCTTACTCGATCTAGCCAAAACTCGCATTTGCTGAACGTGGCATACAATTGATGTTCTCTCAAGGTTTGCAAAACTCGTCTCAAATGCCTCTTGTGCTCGACTTTGTCCCTCGAATAGATCAAAATGTTGTCTATGAACACGATAACAAATTTGTCCAGATAGGGTCGAAAAAATCTATTCATCAAGTCCATGAATACTGCTGGAGCATTAGTGAGTCCGAAAGACATCACTAGGAACTCGTAATGTCCATAGCGGGATCTAAAGGCTGTCTTTGGAATATTAGATTCTCTAATCCTCAACTGATGATATCCTGACCTCAGATCAATCTTCGAAAATACTTTAGCTCCTTGCAACTAATCAAACAAATCATTAATCCGTGGAAGTGGATACTTATTGTGGATGGTCACTTTGTTCAACTGCCGATAGTCAACACACAACCTCATCGAATCATCTTTCTTCTTCACAAACAAAACTGGCGCTCCCCACGGTGAAACACTAAGACGAATAAAACCTTTGTCCACCAGATCTTGTAACTGCTCCAGCTCATTCAATTCTGCTGGAGCCATCCTATAAGGTGGTAACGATATAGGAGTGGTACCTGGGACTAGATCGATCCAAAAATCAATCTCCTTTTCTGGAGGTAATCCCGGAAGATCTTCGGGAAACACATCTGAAAAATCTTTCACCACAGGTATATCCTTTAGTTTGATCTCGCTGACTCTGGTGTCAATCACATGAGCTAAATACCCGACACAACCTTTATGTAAAAAACGACGAGCAGTAAGAGCAGAGATCAAACCTGTGGGACCACCTTGTTTGTCTCCGTAGAATGTCATTACTGGAAATCTAGGCCTCTCAAAGGTCACTGTCTTACAACGACAGTTCACTGAGGCATAATGCTTGGTCAGCCAATCCATATCAAGAATCACATCCACATCGTATAGATATAAGAGAATCAAATCGATTGTCAAAACTTGATCTCCGACAAACAATAAACTTCCCTTAAGCATCTGGCTAGGCCATAGGGATTCTCCTGTAGGAGTAGAGACTTCCAAACAGCTTTCCAAGAGAAAAGGTGTAATTCCCAAACGAGCAACAACTCCTCGGGAGACAAACGACTGTGTTGCCATCGAGTCTACTACGTCTTGGCATCGCTAGTGAAACACTTTGATCAAGGAATAGGGTGCACCAAATGCACAACTCCCTATGGAAAGTAAACCTAAAGCTCTGATACCAAGCTGATAGGACCTGCTCCGAAAATCCATCCAGATTATCCGGAGAAGCCTCGCCTGAAGAAAATTCCACCAGAACCCTTCGGGGTAGCCGACAGAATCTTCCTCCGAAAGGGGGTTAAATAAACGAGAAAACAATAAATAAGATGAGATGTATAAATAAGATATGCATCGCAACAATGATCTACTAGTCATACCAAAATAAATATCAAAACAGTTTAGGAAGTAGGTGGGAAAGTCAGAGCCACTAAATGTGATAGACAGAAAAATATAAATATTACAACATGAAAGTAAACAGAGTCCAATACATAAGAAGAAGCAGTAGCGGAAGCAGTAAGCGGATGCGATACCAATGGTAGCTCACGAGGACCTGCAGCTAGGACCTAGGGAACGAAGTTAAAAACACAAAATGTGATATATAAATTTCTCCGTGAATGCTTCTAGATAACTACAAAATATAAATTCAGTAGTTAAATTCTTTACACTTAAACCTCACATCACTCAGTTGAAAAGTTCCCCGTTTTAAAAATCATTTCGCAAAATCCTTAGTTTTATCCCCAAAATCATTAAATCATTATAAAAGGGTTTATGGGGCGAAAACGTAATTTAAAATGATCATTGAAATCACGAAACAATCACTAGAACCATAAATGTAATCTAAACAAGAAACATTTAAATTTATTTGTAAAACATGTCTGTGTAAAATGGCAAGTAGAAATGTTTGCTAAATCCAAAACCGATTGAAAACCAAATATCATGGGCTCCAACCCATAAATTCAAAACCCACAATCTAAAACCATGAAATCACATTATCAAAACTCCAGAATCATAAATGAAATTCATAAATATTTAAATGATTGTCAAACACATTTTCATAAACTAGCAAGCAAGTGGGTCACAACCCTAAATCCAAAGGCCATGGGCCACGATCCATGAAATCAGAACCATCAATTTAAGAATAGCAATCAACAAATATAAAATTAGCGTGCCATGTGACCCTTAGCGTCCTGACGGCGTCACGGGCGGGGGAGAGGGGGTATACTCATCAAAACGAACCGGCATCCCAAATCCGTCATGGCAGGATCTTCATCATCTCTCTCCCGACACGTGTCCGCAGCAGAGGATGACATATAATAATAATAATAATAATAATAATAATAATAATAATAATAATAATAATAATAATAATAATAATAATAATATAAATAATAATAATAATATAGCGCATAATAATCATACATCTCAATCAACATCTCGATACTGTGTGGTACTCATCAAAATCATTTCTAAAATCATCCATGATATCATCAATTTTTCAAATCCTTTTATTTTTAAACCATTTTGAAAATCCTTTTATTTTTAAACAATTTTCCAAAAATATTCTATTTAACAAAATTTACGAAAAACAATCAAATATTTCGAATATCAAAAATTTGCCCCAAAAATTTCTTAAATTCCACAAAAGCCATAATTTTCTTTGAAATTACCATTTTCTACAAACTTGCTAAAATATCCAAAATTCCATAAATCACAAAATACCATTTAAAACACCAATCTCATATAAATTCCATTAAAATCACAAATGCATATATAGTTTTAAATCAGCATATAATATATTTAATAAGCATAATTTAAAATGCACAAGAAAATCCAATCAAATCAAATCATATGCGATTAAATCATAATAATATATAATCCCAAAATGTATAGAAAATAAATGCACCCACATATCCAAAGCGTGCTACTGTTGGAGCTCCGATCCAGCCCTCGATCATGTACGAACACCTAAAAATAATTTACTCAAAATTCTTTTAACTACCGAAAAACTAACCAAAGGCTCAGATGATTCCTCTGAGTCTCCAATTACAAGATTAAAATATTAATTACTAAGATTGCCCAACATTTTCAATAATTACAAAAATGTCCCAATATTTTCAGAAATTACAAAAATATCCCAAATCGGCAAAAAGCCCCAAAATACATGGATTTTCCCGTTTCAAGTCTGATTTCAACAAACTTTATACCGAAACAAAATTCAAGATGCAAGGAACGATAATCTACCTTCAATTTTAAGATTCGTCCCAGCCAACGGTTGAAATTGGGCGTTTTTGAATCTGACCAAAATTGGATCAAATTGACGGTACATCAAGCTTGCCCACGACCCCCGGAACGCGTTGGGACATGAGGTGAGCACTCACTCGCCGGAAAGGAAGGAGATCGGCGGCGGCGCGTGGAGGAGAACGGTGGCGGCTGTGGGCGGCGCGTACTGCACGTCGGAGGATCATCGGAGCTTGGGAACTTGCAGATCTGGTCACCGGCGCAGTTTGAACCTCGTGGTGGTGGTTGTGTCGTGCCACTCGCTGGCGATTGGAGTAGATCGGGGTGGAAAGGTGGCTGTCACAGGTGGTTTTCTAGCAACTTCGAGGCTGTTTTCCGACGTGATACGGTAGTCTCCGGGGTCAATCTTGGTACCAAAATGTAAATCGTCGCACCAGCTTTCCAACTGTACCAAGCACCCTCCCTAAATCCACCGGAATAGTGAGATACGGCCGGCCAAAGGTGGCATCGCGACAGTGCATGGGCTGAACGATCTCTCGGTTTCGCTGTAATTTCCGGCGATCTAGATGGTTTCACGGCGAACCACCGGTACGGGGAGGAAGAGGAGGTCGCCGGCTTCGATCTATGGGTGGTTGTCGGCCAGCTCCAGCCAAGACGTGGTGGCTGCCGGCGTGCGAAGGTGGGGCACGGTGAAGGTGGGGGGGTAGCTTTGGGTGGTGCTGGGAAATTTTCCAGAAATGGCCATTTTTTTAAAGAGGAAGACAGGGGCAAAATAGTCAATTCTCAACCATAAATATCAGCCCTTGCCAAATTACCAAAAAGCTCCTCACACTAAAACAACCATAACTTCCCGTTCTTAACTCTGAATCAAGCGTACTACTAGTCTACGGACTCGTATCGACTAGCTCTATGCACCTGTACCAAAGTCAAAGCCAAAACACAACCACGAAAAAAGTCAACTCTAGGCCCACTTAAGGTCAAACTGGTCAAATTTGAAAAATTTACTGTTTTTTTCAAGACGGGATGTTACACTATGGACCTAGACTCTGACGGATGATCATGGGTACCAGACCCGTCCAAATGGTCCTGGGTTTCTCCTGCATTTGGACAATCTCGTGTTCTGAACCTGTATGGGCGGTCTCAGGTTCAAATCTTTTTCGGCTTGTCTTGTATCTTCACAAAATAAATGAAAATTGAAAAAATGAAAATGATTTTATTTTACATTTTTTTTTCTTTTAAAAGAAAAGTGAAAATGATTTTTGTTTTTAAAATAATGAAAATGGTTATCAAACGTATTTTTATTTTTAAATTTTTTAAAAAATAAATGAAAATGGTTATTAAAAGCTTTTTTATTTTTTATTTTCAAAAATAAAAATAAAAAACAAAAAATTAATAGGTTATCAAACGACATCTTAGTTAAAATAGAATTCAAAATTCAATGAGCCTATTGGAGAATTCAAATGGACTGAGGCTGAATTTCAAGTTTCCACAACCTACTACCTAGTTATATGCACACAGACTTTCAGACTTAATTTATCAAGTTTGGGGCGGGTTTTGATGTGCCCCAAAACCGAATACCAAAATGGCAAAAACTGGTTCAAGGGTTTGAATTTTTCCCTAGGAAGTGAAAACCAAATAAACAGTAGCTACAAGCAGTAACAGAGCATAAACTAATTCCACACTCTTCAAATTTGATTACCAAATATTAAATCCGACTTTTATTTCATTATCTAATTCATATAATTTTATACTGAATAAATGAATCTAAATTATTCATAAACCGAACTTCAAAAAGCAAACGTTTAAATTGGTTCCAGCCCCCAAGTGTGATTTATAATCTCACATAATCAAAGTCTAAATGATGAGTACTTTATGTGCTTGGAATTTACATGAACCAAAAAGGAGAATAACAGTGGAAGATCTACAAAAATAAAGGGTTTCTACTTTATATAGGAAAAGGCTGTAGCTCTAGTTTCCGCTTTAGATAAAAATAAAAAAACAAAAGGCAAAGAAAAATGTTAGTTAGAAATATGCACAGCTTATAGTTTCCGCTTTAGATGAACCATCACATTTATTGAATTAATTAATTTTAGTTATAAATTTAATCTTTTTGTTAATGTTATTTCATAAGAAAAAAAAAAGTTATCTGTGACTCGATCTCTAGTAGACTTTTTTTGATGAATTTGATTACTAGTACCACTATACTAGTTTGAATAATGCTGCGGCTTATCTACACTAATGTATTCATGAACTAATGCAATCATTGCATTTTACCCTCTTACATTTAAAATTGGCAGCGACTTTTTCAGAAAGAGGTACACTATTATCATTTTCAATTTTTTTTTTTTTTTTTCACTAATTCCTCTTTAGCTATGCTTNCAATTTTATTTTATTTTTTTCACTAATTCCTCTTTAGCTATGCTTGTTTTACACCAATTCCCCCTTAAGTATGCCCAAAGTTGCAAAATCTCCTCAAAACCAAAAAGAAAGCAAATAGACTCAAGTTCATTTCCTCTTTCTATTGCTGGATCTGATTTCCATTTTCTTCCTCCATTGATGTAGATACTTTTAATCAGTTATCAGGTTGTTTGGACCACATATTAATTTTGCTTAGAAAATTAATATTTATTCAAGTTTGATTTTGGGAAAAGCAATTCTCCCACATTGTTTGGCAATAACAAACATGGCCATCCTGCAGGAGTTACGGCCTGGAAAGATGTCAAGGTGCCTCACAAGATGGCGAAAGAAGTTTGTGATGAGTTGGCACAACCGACAATTGCCCAGATGTCAAAGCTGAATACAAAAAGTTTCCAATGAATATACACCATAATGAAGAAGAGAAGACGATGGTGGTCCATACCACTATCAGGAAACTTGTGGCATACATGGCAGAAAAGAAGTTGGAAAACAATTCGGCCATTGATTTGGCCAAATGTATCATGGAGGATGACTCTGAGGTTGAACTAGAATTTATTTTTGATGATATCCAATTGGCACCAAATAAGATGGATGATTCCACGGCCGAGGTTTAGGATACATTGCTAGAAGTAAATTTGGGAAATGACGAAGATCCTCGGCCAACTTTTGTAAGTAGCCTTTTAGAAACCAAGTTGCAGGCTGAAATCATTGAGCTTTTAAAGGAGTTCAAAGATTATTTTGCTTGGAATTACCATGAGATGCCTGGTTTAGACAGAAAATTGGTGGAACATCGTTTGCCAATTAAAGAAGGATTTCGGCCATTTAAGCAACCACCAAGGAGAATGTCTCCAAAAGTCATGCACAAAGTGAAGGAGGAAATCGAAAGATTGGTCAAAGCCAGCTTCATCCGAATGGCTCGCTATGTAGAATGGTTGGCCAATATAGTCCCAGTTGTGAAGAAGAATGGGAAACTCAGAATATGCATTGACTTCCGGAATTTGAACTTAGCTACGCCCAAAGATGAATATCCAATGCTAGTAGCTGATTTACTAGTAGATGGGGCAGCTAAGCATGAGATTCTTTCTTTCATGGGCGGACACTCCGGATATAATCAAAATTTCATTGCAGAAGAAGATGTTGCCAAGACTGCATTTAGATGCCCTGGTGCAATTGGAACGTTCGAATGGGTTGTCATGCCTTTTGGTCTGAAGAATGCAGGAGCTACTTATCAGAGAGCGATGAATGCAATCTTCCATGACATGATCGAACAACTTTTAGAAGTTTATATTGATGATTTCGTGGTGAAATCGGACATCTGGGGAGGTCACGTGGCCGACTTGAGAAAGGCGTTTGAGCGAATGAGGAAACATAAGCTAAA
>QANX01004066.1:0-18400 GCA_003254975.1 Ochetophila trinervis
TATATAATAGCAGGAAAAATTGCACACACTAGTTTGGCAATGCAAATATGTGAGAGGTCACTTATCTATTTATCTAATTTTGTTATATGGTGGACTTGCACGCATATTATAAAGTGGGAGTAGTCATTTTTTTTTTCTTTTTCTTTTCTTTTTGGTGAATATGGGAGTAGTCATTATATATTTTTGGAAAAATAGTGACATTTTTATATAAATTACAGTGTAACCAGAAGCTTGCGGACATGCAAGTCCACAGTAATACTATTTTTTTATCTATCTATTTTTGGACGTTACCTATGGCCCTTTCTTACAAAAATAATAAAACAAAAATTAATGAGAGCCAGTTTAACTTGAACTATTTTATATAATGCGCTTTCTTTCCAAAAAAAAAAAAAAAAAAAAAGCCTATAATGTGATCAGAAAGGAATTTTTGCTCAATTATACATGATCTTCCAAAATAAAAAAGAACATTGGTCCTTATTTGCTCAACTATTTATCTTTTTTTTTCTTTCTTTTTTTTCTTTTTTATATTTGACATCCTTTCACATTTATTCTATGTTTTAATAAATTACAAAACTTATTTTATTACATACACAATTAAAAAAGAAGTGTCTAATTTAAATTTATGCACACAGCTGAATGATAATTTTGAAATTCTATAAAAAAAATCTAACAAAAAATAATGTTTATTTGAATGCTGGAAGTATAAAATGGNTTTTTATTTTATTTTATTCTATTCTAACCGGGATGGAGGTTCCTAATATTTCTAGTGCCAGTACAAAGTAACTGACCATAAAATACTTTTCTGAACAGCTGGTCCTGATTTAGAGAAGCAACAGACACCATCAGACAATCGTAAAGCTCAACCATGTGTCGACTTATAATTTTAATACTTTTTTTGTAACCCTTATAATTTCTTCTCTTATTGAGAATCTGGTATTTTATTGACACGAAACTAGTGGAAATTATCTATAACTTGCCTTCTATACACAGTGACTCTTAGACGCAAGGCAAACACTTCCATGTTTTGTGACTTCATCAATCTTGTTTCGAAAACAACATTGGTCCTTATTGGACTAGGTAAGGAATTAGGTGCACCTTATAAGAATTTTTATATATAATACAAAAAATAACAAATTACTATTAAGTAGAATACTGAGTTGTTAATTATAAATGTCTGATTAATTAGGAATTTTGTATCCAATGATAAAGAATCACATTGAAGACATACGAAAAACAAAAAAGAAGCATAAACGGAGTCTTGCAATCATGAATGAACTCCTAGAACTTGGCTCTATCTATGAGCATGTAGACCCTGCAGGTCCAAATCGGGACACCGAACAAGCAATCAACGAAGAAGACGAAGACATCCCATTCAAAGAAATTCGAAAAGCTAGTAAGTAATTAATAGCTAATTAATACATATATGTACTTGTGTAGCTAATTAATTTTTGCTTTGATATGATAATATACAGTCATAGAGAAAGAGAAGAAGGAGGTGACGTCCGAGAAAAAGATTAACATAGAGGAGGAGGAGTTTGAGATGCACGAGCGGCAATCAGCAGGAAACGAATCGGTACTAATAGTTGCAGCCAAAAATGGGATTGTGGAAATAGTGGAGAGAATCCTTAAAGATTATCCAGTGGCCATTAATGACAGAGATGCATCTAAGAAGAATATAATAATGTTGGCAGCAGAGAATAGGCATGCCAATGTATACAGTTTCTTGAAAAAGAAAGATTTCCTCAGAGAAAGCATAGTTCGAAAAACGGACGACAAAGGCAACATGGCTTTGCATGTAGCCGCAGTCTATTCCAAAGATAAACTCTGGCCGATTCCTGGTGCTGCAGCTCAGATGCAGTGGGAAATCAAATGGTTCGAGGTAATTAGTACGATTAATTTTTAATAACTTGATAATTCAACAAAAATTAGATTTTAATTTGATCTTTGTATCCTGATGATGGTATATATGGGCATTTTAGCATGTGAAATCGTCCCTGCCTCAAGTCTCCTTTCGACGCAACAAGAAAGCACAGAGTCCGGAGGAGATTTTCACAGAGAGCCACGCAAGCCTGGTGAAAGAGGGCACGGATTGGCTGGTCAAAACCTCGGAGTCGTGCTCCGTGGTGGCGGCTCTGATCGCCGCGGTGGCATTCGCTACGTCAGCGTCCATCCCAGGAGGAATCCACGAGGCAACCGGGAAGCCGAAACTGGAAAAAGAGACAGCGTTTGAAATCTTCGCCATCTCATCGCTGGTGGCGCTCTGCTTCTCGGTGACGGCGATGACGATGTTCCTGGCGATCCTGACGTCACGGTTCCAAGAGAGGGATTTCGCACGAGAACTTCCGTGGAAGCTCTTAGTGGGGTTGACATCGCTGTTCGTTTCGATAGGAGCAATGTTGGTGTCATTTTCATCGGGACATTCTTTGGTCACTGAACATAAATTCAGATATGCTGTCTTTCCAGTGTATGCTGTGGCCTGCCTTCCCATCTCTATTTTCGCCATTGTGCAGTTTCCCTTGTATCTTGATCTTTTCAGGACTAATTTCAAGAGCCGCTTTGATTACCATTAATTAAATTCGTAATATATATGTGCGTGTGTGCGCGTGCAGACGAATAAGTCTTTTTTTTTTTTACCAAATAATTAAGTCTTTGTCCAATCCAAGAGTACGTTGTTATTTTGAAACAGTTGTTATAATACAGTTGTTAATGATATGATTCAGTTTCATATATACATATATATATATATATTTCGTTATATATTTTTGTGATAGTTTGTGATGGATTTGATTTCCATGTTAAGACCATCTGATACCAAATTGTTAAGGCTAATGGAGCTCTGATACCAAATTATCACTTGTTTTATTAATAATTACTTGCACAAGACCCTTTTATGACATACATGCAGTGAGACTCATTGATGCGTGTCGTAAAAATCAAAATTAATTACTGAATTCAAACACTACCGTAGTAGCGGTAAGTTCAAGTCGATTCCACAGAGACTGATAATCAAACTCAATCTATTCCAATTAAAGTAAAATTAAAAAGACAAAATGGGGATTTTATGTTGGAAAGTTCAATTATTAAAGAAAACAATTTAATAAATACCGAAAATAACAATAGGAGAAAACCTTGGGTCAGAGTATCTTCAATTGCTAAAGAACAGGTGATCACAGAAAAAAATATATCCAAAAATAATCATTCAATGTTGGATTGAATAAAATAGCACGGCCAATTTTATTCTAACTCTCACAATTAATTAATTCAGATACGATCGTAAATTAATCCTAATTCTGAAATATCTAAACCAACGTGATCTAAATTAAATCAGAACAGCATTAAGAACAATAGCAACCAACAATAAACAAGTCCTACAAACGTTGTAAAACTTTAATCTATTATGCATTCTCCTAAAAAATTAACAAAAGCTTAGCATGCAATTATTAAAATCAAAGTGCTACTAAACATAGAACATTCAATACGATTGAATTCCTAATTAGCAAATACACAATCCACAAATAATTATAACGGATCCAAATTATAATCAAAGAGAATTGAATAATAAACAAATAACTTGGAAGAACACAAATTGAATAAATATAATTGAATTAAAACTTATAAACAATGTCTCACACCTTATACTTTAGCAATGAACAATACTTTTTCCCAAGAGAAAGATTTAGCTACTCATAATTATTAGAAAACTCTCTCTTTTTGTTGTTTTTGCTCTCAAAACGGCTGCCCTATTACAAGATAACTTAAACATATTTAAACTAAAAACCTAGGGCTACAAAACACACAAAAACGCGTCTAAACGGACCAAAATTGTGCCCATCCAGGCGCCTAGCCAGGCGCCTGGGCATGCACCTGGGTTGCACTGCCTTGCTGCCAACGTCCAGTTAATTATGGTTTTGCCACTGCTTCTTCAATTTTTCTGTTTAATTACGATTTTGCCACTGTTTCTTCATTTTTCATCCATTTAAGCTCAAATCCACCTAAAACCTAGAAAAATATAAATTAATCCATTTTAAGTGAATAAAACATGCTCAAATCAAGTATTAAAGTATATAAAATATATATAAATTGCATCCCATCACCCATACTAACTCATAAACACCCAGCATTAACTCACCCACTGACACTAACCTGACAATTTTCTAGGAGCCTACTCTTAAGTCTCTTGAGTAACTCTCTCAGGTGGCTCACTTCTCATGCAAACCAAGCAACCCCTTTGTATAGCAGCCAATCTCGGTTTGCTTAGCCGATCGACTTTCCCATTCTCTGGACTCTTCCAAAATGTAGGTGCTCACATATAATTTCTTCATGATCAAAATTCCTACGTATGTTTTTTTTCTGCCAAAAGCATATGAAATATCCTAGATATTTCTACAACTTTAAATGTCGGTAATGATATCCTTCATTTCCACTTCTTCAAAATTATCAATATGGGTAGGAATAGAATAGTACGTGTATGATAAAATTAAAGAAATTAGATAGGACGTGTATGCGAGGAATTCAATTCAAAGAAATTTAACTAGTGTAGTAAATGAAAACTCTGGAATCTTTTATATAGCATGTAGCTCTAAATTTATATTTGACCATACCAAAAAGTTGTTTTTATATTTTTCAAAACTATATAATTATTTGATAATCGAATTTTCTTTTTGTCTTTTAGTTATTAAAAAGTTTTTTGTACTAGGCTAAAAAAAACAATCTGTAAACTTCTCGCTTCTCTGGTACTTTAGTCAAAAAGTACTTGGATCTCGAAACTTGAGCTAGGTACAGCTAAGCTGTAAATAAAGAGTAAACCAACTTTTACTTTATCAAACACCAATATGAATGATTTAACATCTGTTTATCATCGACATTTTTCCTGGAGTGTGCTTTTTTCTCTAAGTTATTGAATTCAATAGGACATTTCAAACCATTGATGTATAAAACAAGAAAAGTACTTGTCAAGATGAAACCCTTATTAACTGACATAATAAAAGCTGAGTTTGAATATTCTCTAGTAACTAAAGGGAAAAAGAAGAAGAAGCTGAAACGTGATATTAAATCATGTGAATCGATTGCAAAACTAAAAAATTGTTGATGCAATGCATTAATAACCACATGGGTGGGCCTTTGTTAGGTATCAGGAGAGGATAAGCCTGCAAGGTTTTCTTCATCATCTAGTAGGACCCCGATGATTCAAGCCTGATTAATCGAGCAAAATATGAAAGGTGCACTTTTAGACCTGATTATGGTTTGTTGATAGGAATTGATTGTACTCTTTGCAATTTTTTTGAAAAATGGTTGCATCACCCTACATCAATTGGTATCAAAGCTGGAGGTGTGCCCTGTGTAAAGAATTTTTCTAAAGAAGAGAGAATGATGTAAACTCATTTCTCTAGATAAGTAACAATGGCGTAAGTGCATTGATGAACCCATACAAAGACTTTTGTTAGGTATTTGAAAAAGGTCCAATTTAAGTTCGTAAGTTCATCCCCATCATCTAGCATTTCTCTAAATGAGAAAGAATGATGTAGCTGCGTTATCGAATAAATGCATATGATTTTGTTGA
This sequence comes from Ochetophila trinervis, assembly GCA_003254975.1. Taxonomy (NCBI): domain Eukaryota; kingdom Viridiplantae; phylum Streptophyta; class Magnoliopsida; order Rosales; family Rhamnaceae; genus Ochetophila; species Ochetophila trinervis. The sequence goes on from QANX01004066.1 coordinate 5,561, forward strand.
ACATCTGAATAGGATCCAACTTAAGTTTGTAAGGTATCCTCCGTTATCTAATGGGATCGACCTTAAAAATGTACAGACAGAGCCATAAGAATGCGCTTTTGTACCTGATTTCTTATGGCTCTTTTGGACCTGAAATTACTTGTGGATACTTGATAGAAATTAATTGTGTCACTTTGAATAGTTATAATTTTTGAAAAAATAGTTATGTCGCCTTACATAAAGGAAAAGAGAAATTTTTTATCATCTCAGTATTTTTTTTTTCTTCATCATTTACTTTATTTTTTCATTGCTAAAGAAGATCTATCCTCATTTCTCTTTCTATAATGATTTTAGAATATTAATTTTATAAATATAAGGAAAAAAAAATGTAAATTCTAGTACGAAACATGCCGCATGGGAACATTGTGGATATACATAAATTGAAATTTAAATAAGAAAGAATGACGTAGGTTCATTTATCTAGATAAGTGAGAAAAATGCAAGTGTATTATTTAACACAAGGGAAAACCTTTGTTAGATATTCGAAAAGGGCCCAATTTAAATCGGTAAAGTCTCCCCTGTATCATCAAGTGTTTTTCTAAGTAGAGGAGAATGATGCACATGCATTATTGAATGCATACGTATGCTTTTGTTGGATATCCAAAGAAGATCGAACTTAAGTCTGTAAGGTATTCTTCATTATCCAATGAGATCTACCTTGAAAAATTTACGTACAAAGTCTGAAAAAAAGTGCTCTTAGACCTGATTTTGATTGTGGATGATTAATTAATAAGAATTAGTTGTGTCACTTTCAATAATTGCAATTTTTGGAGAAAAAATTATGTTGCCTTATATAAAGGCAAAGATAAATTTTGTCATCCTTTTCTCCATCATTTACTTTATTTTTGCATTGCTAAAGAAGTACTATCGTCATTTCTCTTTCCATAATGATTTTAGAATATTTCATTTTCATATATAAAGAAAAAAGTGTAAATTCTAGTGTGAAACATGCCGCATGGGAATATCGAAGATATACATAAATTGAAATCTAAGTAAGATGAGAATGACATAGGTTTATTTTTCTAGACGAGTGAGAATGATGCAGGTGCATTATTGAACACATGGCAAAATCTTTGTTAGGTATTCGAAAAAGGACCCAATTTAAGTCAGTAAGGTCTCCTCCAACATCAAGCATTTTTTCTAAGTAAAAAACAATGATGCAAGTGCATTATTGAACAGATATGTATGTTTTTATAAGATATCCAAAAAATATCAAATTTAAGTCTGTAAGGTATCCTTCATTATCCAAGAAGACCTACCTTGAAAATTATACGGACAAAGCCTAAAGAATGTGCTCTTAAAATTGATTTTAATTGTGCATAATTGATAGGAATTAATTGTGTCACTTTCAATAATTGCAATTTTTGGAGAAATAGTTATGTGGCCTTACATAAAGGAAAAGATAAGTACTTTCTTTTTCTCCATCATTTACTTTATTTTTGCATTGCTAAAGGAGAACTATCTTCATTTCTCTTTCTAAAATGAATTTAGAATATTTCATTTTTATATATAAGGAAAAATGTATAAATTCTAGTGTGAAATATGCCGAATGGGAATATTGGAGACATACATAAATTGAAATCTAAATAAGATAAGAATGACATAGGTTTATTTTTCTAGATGAGTGAAAATGATGCAGGTGCATTATTGAACATATAGCAAAATCTTTGTTAGGTATTCAAAAAAGGGCCTTATTTAAGTCGGTAAGATCTCTCTTAACGTCAAGCATTTTTCCTAAGTTGAGGAGAATGATATAAGTGCATTATTGAACAGATACATATGCTTTTATTAGATATTTGAAAAAGGTCCAACTTAAATCTGTAAAGTATCATTCATTATCCAATAAGACCTACTTTGAAAAATATACGAACACACACTTAGACCTGATTTTAATTGTACATAATTGATCGGAATTAACTGTGTCACTTTTAGTAATTGCAATTTCTGGAGAAATAGTTACGCGGCCTTACATAAAGGAAAAGAGAAGTACTTTCTTTTTCTCCATCATTTACTTTATTTTTGCATTGCTAAAGAAGAACTATCGTCATTTCTCTTTCTACAATGATTTTAGAATATTTCTTTTATTTATATAAGGAAAAAAGTGTAAATTCTAGTGTGGAACACGCCGCATGGGAATATTGAAGATATACATAACTTGAAATCTGAGTCTTAGAAAAAAAAAAAACACTCCCTTTGACATAGGATCTAAAATCAAATGATTAAATAACTTCTAATATTTTGTTTTTTTTTGGGGGTAAAATTTTGCAATATTTTGTTGATGAAAGTTAATATTATCTCTTAACAATTTCTGGAAGTTCGGCACCAGGTAATTAATCCCACCACCAACCGAAAAACAATAAAAGTAGTCAGCGGTTTTGTGTTCCAGAATTGGAAATTATATGGTATGCAAAGCAGAGTTCACAATGCAACTTTTACAAAGGGGGGAGTGACTACAAATCGAAGGGGATATTGTGGAAGACGTTTCTGAGGGATAAATATCACCACTTTTCCTTTTTCCATCTTTTCCTTTATCTTCTTTGGAAACTATAAATGAATATGAATATGAGCATCAGTTTCCAACTCTACCAGAAGTAAATTAATCAGAGGGAAACAATAGGAAGAAAGAAGCTAGCATGCGGGGTTGTAACATGGATACCAGTTCCATGAGTTTGGAGAACAGAAAGAAAGAGCTGTTCAAAATGGCGATGAGAGGCGAATGGGAACACGTGGTGAGTATATACGCCGAAGACAGTAACACTCACGAGGTGAAAATCACAAGGTCAGGTGACACAGCATTGCACGTGGCAGCCTCTGATGGCCAAGAAGATATCGTGGAACAGCTGGTGGAGATCATTTCCAGAGGACCAGATGCAGAACGAGTGCTTCAAATAAGGAATGAGAGAGGGAACACTCCTCTTCATATAGCAGCGTCAATGGGGAACGTAAAGATGTGCACATGCATAGCCAGCGTTAAACCTTTGCTGATAGGCGCTTTCAACAATGACAGAGAGACTCCTTTCTTCTTGACGGCTCTTCGCGGCATGAAGGAAGCTTTCCTTTGCCTGCACGATTTCTGTGGACCTCTGCAAGGCTCTTCTTATTGTAGGAGAGTGGACGGTGAGACTATTCTGCACTGTGCAATAGCCGGTGACTACTTTGGTGAGCCGTGCAATTTTTTTTATTTTTTATTTTTTTTATTTTTTATAGCTGCTAATAGTTTCTTGAGGGAGTTAATAAACATAAAATTGTTTGTTGCTCTTGACAGATCTGGCATTTCAGATAATTCACCATTATGAGGAACTTGTTAATTCTGTGAACGAGAAAGGATTTACTCCGCTTCATATTTTAGCTAGTAAACAATCTGCTTTCAAAAGTGGTAGCAACCTTGGACTATGGAACACTATCATTTACCACTGTGAGTGTTACAGCTTTGAAGTGATTTGCTCTGTTTTATCTCTGTTTTTTTTTTTTTTTTTTTGTGTGTGTGTCTCTGTTTGTGTATAATACAAGCTATTTTTGTTCTTATGGAAGGTATATTTGTGGATAACCTCAAGGTAGAACCATCATATAACGGGGAATCACTCATAAAAATGTTCAAGGATGAAAAGAATCCTAATTATCCAGAAAACTATCAAACTTGCATCAATTTGTTGCGGTTGCTGGGGAACGCTCTTCGAATTGGTATGTGAATTCGGAACTTGTTTTTTTAGTTTTATGACATTGGTACTATTATGCTTTGTGAAATTTCTTAAAACAAAAGTAAAAATCAGCAAATGGGAGGGCGTTTATGCTAATTTCTTTTTTTTTTCCCCTTCAAAAAGAAAGAAGAGAGCATTCTAATTAACTTAGCTGCTTTTCATTTTCAGTGGTTTTCCACAGGGATGCAAAAGAACAGAACAAAAAGGATGCAGAGAATCCTGAGGAAATAAAGAAAGGTTTAGCAACTAATGCAATGCCACTCTGTTTAGTCTTCAGTCCTTATGAAAGCCAGCTCTTTTATTAACCAGACTATCCCGTGATCTATCAAAAATTTAATTTATTTTCAACAATGAAAAAGACAGGCAAGGAATGCTTAGCAATGGGGTTTAGATTTAGAATATAGATGATAGATCTACAAGAAAAAAAGAAAAACAAACATAAAACCACTAGTAGCAATTAATTTCACATTCTTAGCCATTTTAATCATGAATACAATATTATAGCCAGTTTCTTTTATCTGTTGAACAGAGTCCCTGGATTCAAATGTCTAACGAATTTTGCAATTAAATGTTTAATTCCCTAATTAAGCTTGAATAGTTGAAATTAATTAATTAGCCAATTTGTACCTGCAGGAAAAAAATCAACCCCAGAAAGCGAAGGGCAACACCTATATCCGGCAAATTACACCACCTGCGTTGAGTTTGTGAAACTTATATACAAGTCAATCTTGATCGTTCTTGGATTGGGTAAAGATCCAGACCGAAATTACATAGCTATGCAAAATACATTTAACTTTGCTTATTGTTTACTAAAAGTTAATATTGTTTTAAAAGGATCAAACGCGATAATGAAGATAAAGGAAAAGAAAGAAAAGCATAAATGGTCGGTTCAGATCATGAATAAACTCCTGGAAAGTACTTCTATGTATGAATATGAACACACGGGACAGGCACCGCCAAAAACCCCCAAAGACGACGGAGAAACAACACCCTATGAAATTTCAGATGGTGGAGAAGTTGCAATGAATAAAGATGGCTTACTTGATGTCCAGCAAAATACTCCTTCTAACCCTGCTGATTCCGCAAGGTTAACCAACATACACAGCATTGATAAGCAAAAGAATATTACTAATACGGAAAAAGGTACAAAATGTGATATTATATAATATATATATAGTAGAACTAATAATCTGTTTTAGCTTAGTAGAATAAATATATTGAAGATCAGAAGTTGGAAAAAAACAGAGGTTAATTATTTGGCAGTGGCAGGGGAGTTGGAGAGGGAAGCTTCTGAAATAGATCAGAAGGAAACGGCTATACTAATTGCGGCGAAAAATGGCGTGTCGGAAATGGTGGAGAAAATCCTTGAACTTTTCCCCGTGGCCATCCACGACACGAACGCAGAAAAGAAAAACATAGTGCTGCTGGCGGTGGAAAACAGACAGCCTCATGTTTATAAGCTTTTGCTAAAGAGAAACATCCTCAAAGAAAGTGTGTTTCGGAAGCTGGATAAAGATGGCAACAGTGCTTTGCATCTTGCTGCAACTCTTGGAGGTTATAAGCCCTGGCTGATTCCTGGCTCCGCATTACAAATGCAGTGGGAAATCAAATGGTACCAGGTAATTATCAAGGAATGCATATATATAACTCCATTCAAAAACAATTTTAAAGAAATATATAATTAATATTGCATTGCAGTTTGTGAAAAACTCCATGCCACCGCACTACTTCGTCCGGTACAACAAGGAGAGGAAGACTCCGAAAGAGATATTCACGGAGACCCATAAGGATCTGGTCCGCACGGGCGGCGAGTGGCTGACAAACACGTCGGAATCTTGCTCCGTGGTGGCTGCACTGATCGCCACCGTGGCTTTCGCAACCTCAACGACGGTTCCAGGAGGAAATAACGAGAGCAACGGTAGACCAACCCTGGAAAGCCACCCGGCTTTCGAAGTATTCTCGATCGCATCGCTGGTGGCGCTGTGCTTTTCGGTGACGTCAGTGGTGATGTTCCTGGCCATTCTCACTTCTCGATACCAAGAAAATGATTTCAGGAGTGACCTGCCCAGAAAGCTTTTGGTGGGCTTGACCGCGCTCTTCGTCTCCATAGCCGCCATGCTTGTTTCGTTTTGCGCTGGCCATTTCTTCGTGCTCCATGATGAGCTTCAATACGCTGCTTTCCCGGTTTATGCAATCACTTGCCTGCCGGTTTCTTTCTTCGCATTTGCACAGTTTCCACTCTATGTCGACCTTATTTGGGCTACTTATAAGAAGGTTCCCCAGCGCAGCTACAAAGTAGCCCCTCTCTAGTACTTTTCTTTTATTTTGCGCACAGATCCACCACTTCTTTTGGACTCTATTTGTTTGATTTAGCACGTTTGGTTGTGTCCATTAATTTTTTTAATATTTCGTTTTGTTTGTTATTTTCCTGCAGCCACTTGATTGCTTTACCATGTACTCTAATTCCACATTCTGTTTTATTTACATATACCATGTGTAAATTTCTTTTGGGTAGAAAATTTATTATCAACATTAATTATTCATAGGGATCCATATGTCATGTGTTGTTTTAATCCTTAAAAAGTCTATTATTATTATTTGTTATCTTATAAGGTTTTGCAGGTTGCGTTTTCTTCATTCTTGGATGTCGTTTTTGGGTTTCTCGGGTTCTTGGCTCGGGTTCATTTATACTGGTTCAGAATCTCTCTCAAACGATGTCGTTTCTCTTGTGCAGCCTAACCCTAAGGGTTCTCATATCGTATATATTGTTATGTTGGTTACTGTAGCCGCAGTCGATGTTTTTTATGTTTACGTTTGTTAGGCAGAGAGGCGTTTTAGGGTTCTTAGTGTTCTTCTGTGTAATCTTCATCTTCTACCTTTTCTGTATATCTGTGTGTGTAGAAATCTTCGTGATTTCGTGTTCTAGTTCATCTGTATATTTGTCTGAGTGATCTTTGTGGTTTACTGTTTGTAGACTATCTTTGTAAACATTTCTCTTCTTAATAAGATTTAGCACAGGCTCTGGAAGCAGAGCACCGAGGACGTAGCCAGATTTATCTGGTGAACCTCATAATTCCTGGTGTTGTTTATTATTTTTCTTTAACAATTGGTATCAGAGCTCTAGGGTTGTAAAGATCGAGTAAGTCTTGCTATCTTTGTTTACTCTGTTTTAGGAGCCTCTCTCTGTCTTGTTAAGGTTTTTTGTTTTTCTACTTTGTGTCTTTCTCTGTGTAGTCTCTAAAGAATCTGAAAAGGCTCTGCACAATTTTTGTGTAGGTCCGTAAAAATTTTTTAGAAATTACTTTGTGCGTTCGTACAATGTGTAGATCTGCTCTCAGATCTTTGGGTGTGACCTTTCGTGTGTTGAAGAACCTAGGACAACCGTCAGTAGGCAAAGCCCTAGGTCGTTCAGTAAATCTTGGAGAATCGAGTCTTTTAGAAAAAAATTGTGAGTCAAAGGTTTTTGTGGTGAATCAAGAGTTCTGAAATTCTTTGTTTTTCCGGTTTACAGTAACCTAGGCTTTACCACTTTCTGGAAGGTCCTAGGGTACCGATAACGAAAGGTTTAGTGTGTTCTTTATTTTTTGCTCTTCTTCAGAATTTGTTTCTTTACTTGTTCTGAATCTGTTTCCTATTGATTACTGAATTTGTTTATGTTTCTGTTTATAATCTGAATCTGTTTCGTTCTTATTTTTTTTTTTTTTTTGCTTACCTTACTCTTAGTCAATTATCTGCTTTGTATATTTTTTTGTATCTACTGTTTTTCTTGTTAATATGACTTCAAAAATTGAAGTCGAGATCTTTGACGGTAAAGGAGATTTCTTTCTTTGGAGAAAGAAGATGAGGGCTACCCTGGTACAGTTACGGGTGGCCAAAGCTATTGATGGTACGTATATTTCTACTATTTCTGATGATAAAAAGCTTGAGATGGATGAGATAGCTTTTAGTACTATTATCTTGCATTTGTCTAATACTGTGTTGAGAAAAGTTGAAGGAATTAAAACTACTTCTGAATTATGGACTAAATTAGAACAATTGTTTTTAACTAAATCTCTGCCTGATAAAATCTTCTTGCTAGAGCAATTTTTTGGTTTTCGCATGGATGTTAGTAAAGATTTAGATGTCAATATTGATTTGTTTAATCGTTTAATAATGAACTTGTCAAACTGTGGTGAAACTTTCTCTGATGAAAAATGTGCTGTCATACTTTTGAATTCCATGCCGAGTGTTTATAAAGATGTGAAAAATGCTATAAAGTATGGTAGAGATACTTTGACTGTTGATAGCGTTGTTAATGCTCTTAGAGCAAAGGACCTAGAATTAAAATCTGAAAATAAGTATGAAGGGTTGAGTATTAGAGGAAGACATCCTGTTAAAATTTTTAATCGTTTTAATAATGGTTTCAATAGACCTAAGTCAAGAAGTAATTCAAGACCTAAGTCTAAGATAAGTAACAGGAAGTGTTATTACTGTAGGAAACTGGGTCACTATATAAAAGATTGTTTTAAGAAGAAAAAGAAGGATGAGAAAGAAAAAGGAAATGGAAATAGTAATAATTTTGATAATGGTCGTCTTTCTGTTGTTTCCGTTGATACTGACTCTGGTGAAGTGTTGGCTTTTTCTTCTTCTATGCATGCTGATGAATGGGTTCTTGATTCAGGCTGTTCTTTTTATATGTGTCCTGATATTAATGCTTTTCAGTCTTACACTAAAACTGATTCTGGTAAAGTTTTGCTTGGTAACAATCTGTCATGTAATATTAGAGGTATTGGTAATGTCATTTTAACATTGGATGATGAATCTACTATTACTTTGACTAAAGTAAGACATGTACCTGATTTAAAAAGGAATCTTATATCTATTGGTACGTTAGATGAATCTGGCTTATCTTGTAAAACTGAAAAAGGCACTATGAAAATTGTCAAAGGATCTCTTGTTTTAATGAAAGGTGTTAGAAGAAATGGCTTGTATGTTTTACTTGGGAAAACCTGTGTGAATAACAGTAATTCTTCTATTGCTTTATGTTCTGATAAAACTAGCTTATGGCATGAGAGACTATGGCACATTAGTGAAAAAGGCTTATATTATCTGAACAAAATTGATGTGTTTGGTAAAGATAAAATAAGTAAGCTTGACTTTTGTGAAAACTGTGTGCTGGGTAAACAGCATAGAATCAGTTTTAACTTGAGTAGTAATAATAAAACTGAATCTGTTTTGGAATATGTGCATGCTGATCTATGGGGTCCTGCCAAGATTCATACTTAATCTGGTAAAAGGTATTTTTTGTCTATTATTGATGATTTTTCTAGGAAAGTGTGGATTTATCTGTTGAGAATAAAAGATGAAGCTTTTGATAAGTTTAAAGAATGGAAATTGCTTGTTGAAAATAAAATAAATAAATCTGTTAAAACTTTGAGAACTGATAATGGTTTGGAATTCTGTAACACTGTCTTTGATGATTTCTATAAATCTGCTGGCATAAATAGACATAGAACTGTTAGGCACACACCTCAACAGAATGGTATAGCTGAACGCATGAATAGAACCTTGCTTGAGAAAGTTAGATGCATGCTTGTTTCTTCTGGTCTGCCTTCTCTGTTTTGGGGTGAAGTAGTTATAAGAGCTGCTTATTTGATTAATCTTTCACCTTCTACTGCTTTAAATTTTAAGTATCCTGAACATGTTTGGTCTGGTAGAATTCCTAACTACAGTAGGCTTAGGATTTTTGGATGTGCAGCTTATGCACATCAAACTGAAAGGAAGTTAGAGCCTAGAAGTATTAAGTGCATTTTTCTAGGTTACCCTTTAGGAACCAAAGGCTATAGACTGTGGGTGAGAGATGGCCAAGGGTTTCAAGTTATAATCAGTAGAGATGTTATCTTTAACGAGTCTAGTATGCCATGTAAAACGAAAGACTCTGAAGTCAGTGAAACTCAAATAAGAAAAGAAGTCAGAGAGTTAGATTTGGACACTTGTAAGGATAGTGATAACCTTGTGAATGAGTTTAGTACTCCCATACCTGAGTCTGAGCCCTGTGAGGACTGCACTGAACCAATACAATTAGAAGGCCAAAGTTTAGAGGAACCTGACATTGAACCAAATGAAATACAGTCCCCTGATTCCAAAACCATAGCTTCCCCTGGTTATCTCCTAACTAGAGACAGAATCAAAAGACAGATTAAACCAAACAAGAAATATGCCTTTACTGACTTTATGGCTTATGCTTTTGTCACTTTCCAAGAGTTGTCTGACAATGAACCTAAAACTTATTTTAAGGCTGTTAGGTCTAAGCATGCTTCTAAATGGAAAGAAGCTATGCAGGATGAGATGAAGTCTTTAAGTGTCAATAAAACCTGGATTTTAGTTAACCCTCTTCCTAACCAAAGGGTTGTAGATTGTAAGTGGATTTACAAGGTTAAGGAGGGGATAACTGGTACTGATTCTGTTAAGTTTAAGGCTAGATTAGTAGCTAAAGGTTTTACTCATGTTGAAGGAGTAGATTACAATGAAATTTTTTCCCTTGTAGTTAAATACACTACAATTAGAACTGTTTTAGCCTTAGTCACTCAGTTTGATTGGGAGTTAGAACAGTTAGATGTTAAAACTGCTTTCCTGCATGGTGATCTAGATGAAACGATATATATGAGACAACCTGAGGGGTTCAAGTCTGAACAGAAAGGTGTAGAACTTGTTTGTTTACTTAAGAAATCTCTGTATGGTCTAAAACAATTTCCTAGACAATGGTATAAGAGGTTTGATTCTTTTGTGGTTAATGCTGGTTTTCATAGGAGTCAATATGATACTTGTTTGTATTTCAAAAGTTTAATGACTGATAAAGTTGTGTATCTTTTGCTCTATGTTGATGACATGTTGATTGCTGGTGCTAATTCCTCTGTTATACAGGAAGTAAAAGAGTTACTCAAATCTAAGTTTGACATGAAAGATTTGGGAACTGCCAAGAAAATATTAGGTGTTACCATTACTAGGAATGGATCTAAGGGAGAACTGTGTTTATCTCAATCTTCTTATATTAAGAAAATTGTGTCAAAATTTTCTATGGAAACATCTAGGGTTGCTTATGTTCCTATGAGTCCTCATCTTAAGCTTTCTAGTGAGCAATGTCCTTCCACTGAATCTGAAAAGTTAGATATGACCTCTGTTCCTTACTCAAATGCTGTAAGATCTATAATGTATCTTATGATTTGTACTATACCTGACTTAGCCTTTGGAATAAGTGTTTTAAGTAGGTTTATGTCTAATCCGGGTAAGATGCATTGGGAAGCCATGAAGTGGCTATTTAGATATCTTAAGGGTACTGAATTGGAAGATCTGGTTTATAAGAGGAGCAGAGAGGAAGTTGAATTGCTAGAATTTGTGGATTCCGACTATGTTGGAGATAGGGATAGGAGGAGATCTGTTTCTAGCTATGTTTTTACTCTTTGTGGGAATTCCATTAGTTGGAGGTCTCATCTTCAATCTGTGGTTGCTCTGTCAACCACAGAAGCTGAATATATGGCAACTACTGAAGCTGCCAAAGAAGCAATCTGGTTAAAAGAATTGCTTGAAGAACTTAAAGTTCTTAATCAGGAGGTTGTTTTGTTTTCTAACAGCCAAAGTGTTATTCATTTGTGTAAGAATCTTGTTTTTCATGAAAGATCTAAGCATATACAAGTTAACTATCATTTCATTCGTGATCTTATTGCTAATAATGTTTTTAAAATTGACAAGATTCCTACTAAGTTTAATCATTCTTATATGGGAACTAAGGTTTTATCTGCTGGTAAGTTTAACACTTGCAAAAGTTTACTCCGAATTAGAGTAAGCTGATTTGTTTGATTATTTGTTTAATATGTGTGATGATGTCAGTAAGAGTTTGTGCTAAATTTTTATGCTTCTAATCTTTAAGGATTAGGAGGAGAATTGTTGTTTTAATCCTTAAAAGTCTATTATTATTATTTGTTATCTTATAAGGTTTTGCAGGTTGCGTTTTCTTCATTCTTGGATGTCTTTTTTGGGTTTCTCGGGTTCTTGGCTCGGGTTCATTTATACCGGTTCAGAATCTCTCTCAAACAATGTCATTTCTCTTGTGCAGCCTAACCCTAAAGGTTCTCATATCGTATATATTGTTATGTTGGTTACTGTAGCCGCAGTAGGTGTTTTTATGTTTATGTTTGTTAGGCAGAGAGGTGAAGAGAGGCATTTTAGGGTTGTTAGTGTTCTTCTGTATAATCTTCATCCTCTACCTTTTCTGTATATCTCTGTGTAGAAATCTTTGTGATTTTGTGTTTTAGTTCACCTGTATATTTGTCTGAGTGATCTTTGTGGTTTACTGTTTGTAGACTATCTTTGTAAACATTTCTTTTCTTAATAAGATTTAGCAAAAGCTCTGGAAGCAGAGCACCAAAGTCGTAGTTAGATTTATCTGGTGAACCTCGTAATTTCTGTTATTATTTATTATTTTTCTTTAACATCATGTTTATAATAGAGCGCCGTTTGGAATTGGTAGATAGTGGAGCATGCTTTTTACCTACTAGAAAATAAACGTCAATGCAGCTTGTAGATAATGATAATTTTAAATTATAAAATTATATAAAAATGCTAAAGGAGAATGTTTCTGGTATCAGCTTATAGACTATGCGCAAAATATCAAAAACCAAAACTCAATTTTCAATTCATAAACCCACATTTGTGACTTTTTACCGCTAAACTATTACACCGAGGGTGAGGCAAGAGCGTGATATTTGTCGACGAAATGATAGGCAAAGTGGGGCCAGATAATCGAAAGGCAAGAGATAGCGGAAAACGGAAGAAAGAAAGGGACTCCACCATTGTGGGGTCCTCCTTCAGGATAACCGGGCCCATTACCAATTTGCCTCCGTTTCACACGTGGCATCAAAGGGACAAAATCCGCTCCGAGTTCTGGTCTGCTTGCCCATAACATAAAGACTTTATTATGGAGCCCATGAATAATTGCCTTGCGAAGCGACACGTGTTCTCCATTATGCACTAAACTTTAAAAAAACAATAGAATTGTTATGATTGAAGATCCAACGGTGCCAATTTTAATTGTTTTTTTTTTGTAAACAGATTTTAATTGCTTTCT
>QANX01004069.1:0-45670 GCA_003254975.1 Ochetophila trinervis
AGTTTATGCACAAACTCGTTCAACAGTTTATGCGACCGAACTTCCCAAACTTTTGTTGAAAATTCCAGTATGCACATAGTAAGTTACTAATTGAAAGATAATAGAATCCAATCCACCTAACTCAGCTCCACCACAAAGTGTTGGTGTATATTAGAATCTTTTAGAGGTTGTATCAGATAATGACACGTGTTCCGGTTGTGAGCTTGGTTAGTTTAGTTTGTTAGCTATCTCGGTTTTAGGTAGTTTGTTAATTATGATTGATATATAAGGAAAGTTGTTAATCATTGTAATTAATTAACATTTTTAGAGGTTAATGAACACAGATTTCCTTTCTCTGTTTTCTCTTTGTTTTCTCCATTATCAAGCTCACAACCTTCGTGACTAAGCTTTCATGGTTATTGCTTTCATGGCAAGTAACCAAGATTAACACAAAGCTCTTTTCCACTTTCCTTCATTCGCCCTATCATACTTTGCAACACAATACTTCCACTCTTCGTCGTGGTGGACTTGCTCTTTTGCGATATAATCTTTTTAATTGTTCTAATACTGAATGTGCACAATCCTTTCCAATCCATGAAAAGTTCATACATCAGGACTGATTGGAAATTCATATGGATTTCCATTGCCTGTAGAAAAACATCTACAAAGCTTTTCATGTAAATAACCTCACCTAAAGCTCTGGTAATCACGTCAGCAATAGATTTTCTTGATCCGCGATCATCATAAATATACATCGTTTCAAATATTATATCACCAAATGGGATGCAATCTTTGTACACATTTCGAAGTCATTGAGAATCGAAGGGAGTTCATGACGAAAGATCTAAACTCACTTCGCAGTGAAAACAAAATAAAAAATTGGAGAACAAGAAGCTCTAATGAGTTCACCATTTGAAAACCAATAGAAAATGTACAAAGGATCTGAAAATGAAAACTAGACTTCAGAGAATTCACCAGCGCACATAAACATTCTATTCGTTTAAGTTAATACAGTTTTAGTAGCTTAAACGATTCATATGGATTCGGCGTTTGGATTCTTGTGTGAGGTGTCCATTTATGGGCTTCTTGAATTGTTCAGGGTATCCATCCTAGAGGCTTCTCCAAGAGTCGATCAGGGTTTGGCACTTGTCATATTCCTCGCCTTCGATATTGAACTAGTCACATTCGTTCCGATGAAACACTTGTATGAATTAGCAACAAATTCTAGGGATTAATTGCCATTGTGGTATAAATCTCTCTGTTGGGACCATGATAGTGGAATTGGATAATACGGGTCCAAGATCTTATCTTTCTTTCCATCTATTTTTTTTCCGCTTATATCTATCTTGTCTTCTCCTTCATCCAGATGCTCAAGACTTTCATGCCCGTCATTGTTTACTCCATTGGGGATTTATTAAAGAAATCCACTTTCAAATTTAACACCGTAATCAACATGGTTTGATTTTGCTTGGGGTTGTGATAGCTGCAGCTTTGCACCACTGCTTTCAAAGCGACTCAATTATGATTCAGATTCTTCTTAATGCCAAAGGAATTTGCATGAACCCTTTATAGGTATAAAATGTTACTGATTTTATACCATATTTTTATGCTATATTGTTGCTAGTTCTGAGTTAATTTTTATTGAAAGATATTGATTTGTTGTATTTTTCTATTTTTAGATAAAGAAGAACAAAAGTTGAAAATTACTGTAGTTTCTGCACAACATATATTGAATTAATCATATCTTGAGCTAAAAATTGATTTTTTGTGAAACTCTAGTTGCTAATGATTCCTAACTCATCAACAATCAATTATGTAAAATTTTGTTAAAATTAGATCATCTAATCAGTACAAATTTGATTTTGAAGTTAGACATTTTAGCATTTGCAACAATCTTACACTCCTATGGAAATATTGATATTTGAGTGTCTTCCCGATATCCAAATTGTTCAATCAAGACATTCCTAGAAATATGAGAGATAGAAAGAACTTTTTCCAATTGGAATCAATGAATTCGAAGTTCATTTGGTTATCCAAAATGTGCTTTGAATCTTCCTGACGAACATAAAAGATATATATGAAAAGTGTATTTGCCAACTAAGATACCACATAAGCATTGATGACTGCGATTGTCAAATCATCACTCTCCAGACATATGTATTATTATTTCCACATCATATGCACTTGGAAAGTCTAGATCTCCAATATTAATGTAAGTATTAATTTTAGAGAGAAGATAGATAAAGAAAGAAGTATATTATTAAGGATCTATTATTCCCTTTCCTAAACTTATTGGGAGTGTACCATCATATTGAAGGCACAAATTACCCATTTAACCTCATATGGCTGGCCAACATAGAGAATATATAGGGAAATATTGATTTTT
Source organism: Ochetophila trinervis (assembly GCA_003254975.1). Taxonomy (NCBI): domain Eukaryota; kingdom Viridiplantae; phylum Streptophyta; class Magnoliopsida; order Rosales; family Rhamnaceae; genus Ochetophila; species Ochetophila trinervis. The sequence goes on from QANX01004069.1 coordinate 2,366, forward strand.
CCTTATCATTTTGATTTATTAATTTTCTATTACCTTGTAAGATTAGAAGAAGTGTTAGCAATAAATTGTAGAGTTTTTCCTTGCCTCTCAAGTAAATCTCCAGCAATTAATTCTATGAATTGATGTAATTCTATGCTTCATTCTACACAAGACACAAGAGTTTAGAAAGAGAAGAGAATTTCGGCTACACTAAAGAGAGAAGGAAGGGAGAATTTGGCCAGCTTTAGGAGGAGTTCAACATTTCTTTGAATACATATTTTGAAGTATAACTCAAAAAGAATCAAAAAGGGAATTCGACAGCCATAGATTCGCTTTTTCTTCTCCTTTCTTTTGTTTTTCATAATATATTTTCTTTTGGTTTGATGATGGCTATTACTTTAGACATGAATCGCTAAATTTCTTTATGGATTATTATACAGCTCTATTATAAATATTTGGTTTTTAATGCATGACTAGTTTAATTTAATTCATGGTTAATATTTCATTGTAGTTCTTAATGCTTTCATGAAAAGATAAATAGATCTAGTATTATATTGGCTTAGGAATAAAGAATATAATATGGAAAGACAATGAGATACATGAGAATAAGAATATTGCGTGTCTTAGTGACAACCTTAACAAAAGCTTAATGGGATTGCATGTCTTATGACTTAAATTTTGTATTTAGATTATGATTAATTAAATACCTTATGTTTGCTAAATTACAATGAATTGAAGAATCGACTTCTAGTTATTTGTGGTTAAGAGGAGGTTAACCTAATGAATTTATCATGCATAAAAACTAAATAGGATTAATAGTGGTGAAGTCATAATCTTTGTTTTATCATCAATTTGAAATCCTTGTATGTTTTTGCTTGCTTTGATTACTTTGATCTTTTACTTGTAATTGCTTTCGATTTTATTTGTTTTGCTTTCAATACACAACCAACCAATCAACCAACTTTTTTAATTTACTTTTTATAGTCTAATTTACATAAAAATTATTTTTAACATTAGTGACATTATTCTCTATGAAATTGATATTTGTTTTTTCTAATAAACCATTTTATTATTTGTTGATTCGTGCACTTGTAAGTAATCTATTTTACACATAACAACCCAATTCCAATTGTGAAGTTGGATGCCCTAATCAACTAACCTTTTTAATTTAACCAATCAACCAACTTTTTAATTAACTTTTCATAGTTTAATTTACATAAAAATTATTTTTAACATTAGAGATATTATTCTCTATGAAAATGATATTTGTTTTTTTCCTAATAAACTATTTTATTATTTTTTGATTCGTGCACTTACAAGTAATCTATTTTACATACAACAACCCAATTCCAATGGTGAAGTTGGATGCTCTAATGATGTATGCTATAATTTGGAATCCTACTTGCTTACATGGCATGCCAAACTATTCAAGCAAAAGCCACCCATCCTTTACGATTGAAAAACATGTGAGCCTGTACAATAGAAAATTCTTTGAATGCTAGGGTTTCTAAGGGAGTATTTATAGAACTCTTATCTGACATGTGGTTTCTTTGTAGAATTATAAAAACCAGCCCCTAACCTGAATGGGATGGACTCTAGTGCCTAATGGGTGTTTTAGATATAAAGATTTTGACTAATTGGGTATTTCTGGAGTGATAAAATTCACCTCCAAACCTACCTTCAACTTGTAATTTGTTTTATACATGAAAAGCTTGATTACTGTTTTGTATTTTTTATTTTATTATATTATTTTTAATAATGGAATAATCACTTGCATGAATTTTCCCATTGATCAGAGTCAATAGACCTTTAAACGTGTTAAATATACTTCATATATAGTTTTATTTTAGTTTTTTTCTTTGTGAATACTATATTCCTTTTAAATCCATGCATGTAGATTGTCAGTTCATCAGATATATTAGAACAAATTACACATAGGATACCCAAACTATAGCGTGTTTTACACTTAGATACCCAAACTTTTTTCATTGCAAACAGGTACCCGAACTAACAATTTTGAAGCAAGTTAGTACTTTTCATCATTTCTATCCATATTTCTCCGTTAAAATCACATGCATCACTCATGGAGAGGAAACCCAAAGGCAGACCGCGTCTTTTCCTCTTTTTATTCAGCCCTCTTCCTCTTCTATTCTTTCTTTCTTGTGCCGGCAATTGCCGGCATTCACCAAGATGTTCAATACCCCACCTTTTCTATTCAAAAATGCTGAGAAGTAAGTTCATTTCTCAGGCAACATCGACCAATTTCTATCACTCGCATAAAACAAGACACATCTCGAAGTAAGAATTGACTGCTAAATATGGTGTATTGCATGTTTACTGTTCAACAAACAAAACTTTTAGCAATACAATCGAATAGCAATGATGAGAGGATCACAGCAAAATTGTGAAAGTAAAATCAATTCAAAAAGTCACAACCAGAAATTGCCAATTACAGAGCAATGAATCATTTTCATATATCAAAGAACATCCTAACTTCAATTTACACATCATTGATCTTCATCACTCCTTAAGATCAAACATCTATACTTACACATCTATATAACCATCAAACATAAAACCAAAAAAAAAAAATATCAAAAAAAGAAAAAAAAACCCCAATTCAAAAAGATCGGCTTAATGAATCAAACCAGGAATTATAATCTCTCAGCAAATGACCACTATCAATCATCTTCAATAGAGCCAAGGCCTTTCCTTTCCCTTTGGAACTGCCATTCTCAGCCACCTCCACAATTCCATCCACAATTTTCAAACCCATCTCTCTCACCTTCTTCCCAACCTTCTCTCCTCCACACCTCCCCAAATTCAGAAACCCAGAAACAGCATTCTCTTTGGTCCTCAAGCTCGACCCCGTCGAAGGGTCAAGCAAATTCGCCATAACCCCAACACCCTTAGCTTTCAAAAATGCCTCATCGCTCTCCTCGCACCCAGCAACCTGAGCCACCACCGCCGTCGCATCCTCAACGATCTTGACCCTCCCGTCCTTCACCACGAGCAAGAACAGCAGCGAGATAGCGCCAAGCTCGATCAGCGAGCTCCGATTTAGAAGGTGTAGAAGAAAAGGAAAATGGCCGAATAGGGAGAGGAAAAGACGTGGTCAACCCCTGGATTTCCTCCCCACGTGTGATGCACGTGATTTTAACGGGGAAAGATGGATGGAAATGACAAAAAGTATTAACGTGCTTCAAAATTGCTAGTTCGGGTACCTGTTTGCAACGAAAAAAAGTTCGGGTACCTAAGTGTAAAACACGCTATAGTTCAGGTACCCCACGTGTAATTTGCTCGATATATTATTCCAATAATGCAATCAATCAACAAGGTTTTCCACTTTCCATCCTTTTAGCCTAATTGCAAAAAGTCTTTGACAACTTAAGAAAATGATAGTTTTGTCACACAACTAAAGAAAACATTTATAAATGCTAGATACACCAAAATATTGCTTGCTAATTTGTTTATAAAATGATATAGAAAAGATAATTATTAGAAAGTATGTCGGGCAACTACGTTGGATAAACTTAGGAAGCAATCAATACTCTCATGAGGTTTCTTCGATCTTGGCCGCTGCATCCGAACGTAAACCGAAGTCCAGGTTATGGGAAGATTTATTAGATGATGATGATGATCTAATGGAAAGAGAGATTAATGATAAGGTTTTGACTTAACCGAGATGTATGATGCAATGTTGCTGGGTCTAATAAACTATACTCAACATCCTTTGCCTCGGAGATGAATTTTGCAGTGGGTTTGTTTCTGGCAAGAGGTTCAGTTATTCTTGATGCACCACTCTTTGTGTTGCAGGCGTTTACAAGAATGCATCTAATTGCATTGGAACCGGCAACAAGGACGAGTATCTCTGCGTGTTAGAAAAAAAAATATAAAAAAAATGAAAGTATATCTCTCAATCATCAGCTTAAATTTTTTTAAAAAGTGGCATTTTAACTTGGTGTCAAAACTTTTAGTTTTGAAGTTCTAGGTTCCAAATTCAACAACTCCCAAAAAAATTAAAAACACATATAAGGATTCACTTTTGGAAAAAATGGTATTTCAATTGTTGCATGTGTCTACGACTTTTGTATGCATGGCTCTAGTGTCTTATACGTTTGGGCCTCATGTCATCATCTTTGATAGTCTTGGCAATGATCTAGGTTGCCAGGAGGTTTGGATTCTATTCAAGAGGATTTTGGCATGCTCTATGTTCATCATAGGCTAGACCAATCGACACTTAACTCAAGTGCCCTTGGGTGCTTTTGGTGCAGTGATTCAATCTACAGAGGTTGGGTCCAATGTGGCTTCAGATTTCATAACTTCTGTCACAGACAGTCCCATTCTTTCACTCTAGTGAGTCCCTCTCCAATTAAGATTGTGCTAAAAGCTTAGTCTAAGTCTTATATAACTGTTATGGGAGGTGCTTCAATTCTAAGAGTGGAAATGTTATCACAGTTTTGGCGGACAAGAAGGCATAGAGAGAAATATTACATCTGTGCAAATTTTCTTTGACTGCCTAAATTATTTTGGCTAAGGGTGAGAAACACTGGACTCTTCTGGATCTTAAGGCAAAATGTAATGGTTTATGGAGGCTAAAAAATTGGAGATTAATCTATCTTGGAAAGGTCTATTTCTAGGTTATTATACACTCCAAAGAGGATAGAATTGAGTGTTTTATCTTTGAAACCAGGTGTCTAGAGATTGCAAGCTTAATTGGGTTCCAAACTTCTATCCCAATATTCAAAAGTCAAGTAATTCTCAAGTTTGGGTTAGGTTTTATGAGCTCAGCTGGGAATTTTGACATCCCCAAATCATTTCGGATTTAGCTAGGAGTATTGGAGTTCCTTTGAAATTAGACCAGTCCACAGTTTTTGGAGATTTTGGTCATTATGTTTGATTTCTTGTGGATATTGACATGGCTGGTCATATGCTAAACTCTCTTATGTTGGACCTGGATTGGTTTTGTTTTCTAGTATGTCATTTTATGAGAATCTACTTGATTATTATTTTTTTCGGCTTGCTAGAGTTTGGGTAATGATATTTTCAATTGTAAAATTATGAAGAAATTTTTTGAAGGAAAATTGCCTCCATAATAGATTATATTATGAAATCTAGTAATACCAAAGGATCTGCACATGTTGAGGAAACGCAGATATCAAAAGAGGTTTCTAAGGTTAAGCTAGTTGTTAAATAAGTTTTTGTTGGTAAGCCTTCTATTGGAGATGGGCCTTTGATGGCTCCTCTGGATTCAGGCATGAGACAAGTTCATTATGTTCATCAAAAATTTAATACGGATGCATCCTGCGAACTTAGCTAGGTTTGAGACAGGCAGATAATTCTACAGTTCAAAATTTTGTGGACATGGCAAATGGTGCTGATATTGCTTCTTTTAAGTGTTTCACGGCTGGGGGTGTCTGTGCTGTTTTAGTTTTATATGTTGAGGTGTTTCTAACTCAAGATAATCTGGATTTGGTTGCTTTATGAGATTGTTGCTGAAAGTGCGGATGGAGAAACTAGGAAAATGTGACTAAGCGAAACTGGAGTCGGCGTTGCCATCTTAAAACTTTGAGCCGGCTCAAGAATGTTGGAAATTGACAAGCTACTAGGGCTTCAATTAAGTACGTCTTTCATTTTTAGTTTTTAATTTCTTTGGTGTGGTCTTGTTGGGATGCTTTTTTTCTTATTGTCATTTTTTATTTTGTTTTCTTCCTCATTTGTATGAAGTTTTTTATTTTTTTTATTTTTTTATTATAAATAAATTTGTGGGTTTCTACCTAGCCCTTTTTGAATGTGAGGTCTCCAGAGACTTTTTTTATTAATAATATTATATTGATTAAAAATTAATATAAACTTTAAAAAGATAAGTGAAACTCCATACAATTCAATAAAATAATAAGTATCATCTTGCTATATTATTTTATAAACAAGTTAATAAATAATTTAGTGCTCATCGCATTATTGTTCAATTAATTACCCTCTCTGAAAAAAATGTCATAACCAAAGTGTTTTTGTAAACTTATTCTTACCAAATAGGTAAAGTAGGTCAGCAAATGAGTAGATTATAGCCTATGCAGGGACAACGAAACAGTAAAAATAACTGTTCGTAGGGACAACCCAACAATAAAAAACACTATTTTGTCATATAACATTGAGAGTTGAAATCTTTTCACTTCAATTTAAAAATATATATATATATATATATATATANATATATATATAAATGTTAGAGTGAACCATATTTTTATTATTTAATTGGCTACATCTATTATAATTGTTTACTGTGCACAATTATTTATATGTAACGGCTAAAATAGATTATCTTCAACTAAATAGTACGGGACGTTTCTACAAAAAAAACAAACAAACAGTATAAATCTAAAAAGTAGAGAATGATGGTTCATAAAAATGAAAAACTAAAAAAATTAAAAAAAAAATAAAACAAAACAAAATAACAAAAAAGCTATGTGAACACTATGAACTGAGACCAATTATATACATTTTATTTTTATTTTTTGATAAAAAGAACAGGAGCAAACTTACAACTCTGCATCACGTTTGTCCAAAGTTAATTGGGTTAAGAACGGAGCAGAAATATCAGAATGAGTAGCACAGTCAAAAGAAAGGGAGCAGTTATAAGAAAGAGCAGATTTGGCCAAAAGGTCTGCCAGTTTATTTGCTTCCCTGGGCGTCCAGGCAAGAGACTATTCCGTTGCTTTGAGCGCCTCCCTGAGAAACAAAATCCTATACCTCAAAGACCAATTATATACATGATCATCGTAAACTGAGACCAAAAGGAATTTTAATCTGCATTTAATTTGTAGGTATAAATAAATAAGAAAAAAACAAAAAGTCTTATTTGCTACTATTGATTACATTTATTACTACATTCATTTTTAATATATTGTATTAGCCTATAAATAGTCATTAGATTTGAGAAATAATAAGCTTATATCAAAGAAAAAAATTAACACTAATTTAAATATTTGTTTCATAAAATAAATAAATAAGTTCAGAATATAATTTCTTATATATTTTTGACCTATTGTAATTTCAACTATTTTTAATATTTATATAATTGCTTACAAATAATTTGTCTTTGAAGGAGTGATTATTAGGTCAAATTTCTGTTATTTTATTTCCAAAGTACCAAATTTATTTGTTCTATAACTTATAACTAATAGTTTATTTAACTTTTAATTTAAAATACCAGAAAATTGAATAAAAATTTATTAAAAAAAAGCTAAACCAGGAGTTTACATCTCTTAAAAAGCAAAATCTATGTCTTAAAATAAATAATAAATAAAAAGTATTATTCTGAAAATTTATAAAGATGCCCAATTCGAATGAGTCGGCTCTGGCAATCAATATTAGAGAAAACCCAGCAAAAGCTCGAGCTAATTAAATACATGGATCCGAAGTTACACATTTCCTTGACCCAAAATACAATAAAAAAAAAAAGTGACACTTTCTCCCATTTGCAAGTAAGATTTAAATTTTAGTAGTTCGATTTGAAATTAAGTGTTTTTTTTCACAATTATTCCAAGAGAATGAGAAAAATTTTAACGATATGGGCTCTTATCGTGGACTCCTATTGGATTAAAAAAACACATAAATCAATTAAATCGCTAAATACTTTCTAAATCTATAACTCTCTTACAGATATTTTTTTTTATTATAAAAAAAAATGATACTTTCAATTTTCCAAGGCAACTATTTTCTTTTTTGTCGCTATATTTTGAAAATCCAAGTCCACGTTCTGCTTTTAACTCATTTTATTGGAGAAAAAATTGATTTCATGAATTTGCCTGACCTCTAAATGTGTTGGATATACAAGCTTTTATTTTTATTTTATTTTAAAAATTATTATAGTTTTTAAAGAGTTACAATTAATTTTTTTTATTTTGATGTCCAAACTCATATTATGCTGTTACCATAAGTTTTTTTATTTATTTTTGCATTTCAATTTGGATGTTAAAATATAAACTCATATTCTGCTGTTGCTATAAGTTTTTTTTTTTTTTTTTTTTATTATTGCCTTTCAATTTGGATGTTAAAATATACGTGTAAAGCACGTTACATAAATTTTTAAAGGCAAAAATAACATTTCACATTTTTTTTGCTAAATATCTTTGTTGGCACCACTTTTGTGGTGGACAAATCGTCACTTAATAAATCTGTGTATAGATAAGTTGATATTTTGTATGTTTAAATACCATGTAAAACTAATGATTTGATCTTGCGTAAACTGGTATTGAGACGAAATCAATGCATGATTTTGGTGGAAGCTATTTTGGGAGAAAATGATAAGGATTTGTATCGATAATTAGTTGGAATAGATATAAAAACGATGTCGTTTTTTGCCATGCCAAAATGGCATGTTGTTTGGCTTGCCATCAAGCTTCACCGAGTTAGCTCAACTCGTTTTTTCTGCGCCAAGTCATGTGATCTGGTAGGAAAATCTGCCATTATTTTTGGACAAATCAATATCGTTAGCTTCCTCTTTTCAAGCTCAATGGATCTCAAATTTGAAAAATTAACCCTAAGAAATTAAAACCCATCTCACAGCGTAAACACACAGGTTTGGTTCAAAAGCCCTACTATTTCTCTCTCTTACTCTCTCTTTTGCTCATACACGATTTAACTTGGTATTAACTCCAAATTAGTGACGACTTATTCATATAGATTTTATTGAATTCTAAATTTAAAATTAATATTTTTGTTTTCTATGATTTGCAAACCAGAGCGCATTAGAGAAAAATAGAGAGAAATATAAATTGCAGGTATGTGGAGGAGAGTAAGAGTCTACGTGGAGAAGAGAGAGTACAGCGGTGGAGAAAGAGTTTGTGTGGAGAAGAAATAGAGAGAGTATGATAGGATATGTAATGACAGTTTTACCTTTAAAAATTTGTATCATGTGCATTTTAACATCCAAATCAGATAGCAAAAATAAAAAAGTACTGACGTTGACACAAAATTTTAAATTTGAAAACAAAAATGAGAAAAAGATATAATAAAACTGTAAATTGGAATATAGTGTAAAAATCCACAATAATAGCATTTATTATTCTTTCTTTCTTTTTTTGTCAAAATAGCATTTATTATTCTTATTATTATTATTATTATGAATATTTATTATTATTATTATTATTATTTAAGTTGTCCACAATAATATTGTTGCGTGCATTTAGATTGTGACTCGGTCAACATGATTCCAATAATGGACTCGGTCAACATGATTCCATCCCCTCATTAAAAAAAAAAAAAAACAAATTGTTTACCCAAAAAAAAAGCTTGGTATGCCTAATTTGCAAGAAGTTCATAAAAACTTCAAAAGATGATAGTTTTAAATCACATATAACTAAAGGAAACAGGTGTCCGTGTCAAAAATTAAACTCTTAAAAATGGACAGGTGTGATTTTTTATTTTTCCGTTTGATCTGAAGCCTCACCAAAGTTGAGGTTTCATGTGCTTCGAACAGGCCTAGCTCTATGGATGACGAAATATCGTTGCTGTCAATTTTTATCACATATTGTAGTGTTTAAGAGGAGTTTCCTCCACTTGCGGGCATTCAGAAGATACTGGTCTTTTTGTCTGAGTTCTTTTGGAGCAATAGTTTTCTTCTCCAAAGCTTCGACGAGTTGTAAAGAAAAATTCAGCCACAAGTGAGTTCAACCGTCAGAATTTGGTCTGAAGCACTTTAAAGCACATAATTTAAGAAAATCTTTGAAACCACGAGTTTAGTAAAAATAGAAATACCTGTCGGAATTAATTCTTATTCGGAATATAGACCCGCTTCGATGAAGTCCTCAGGCGTTAAGATTGATTTGAGGCTGAGATCTTCAATATAGCTGAAGATTCGGATTGATCTTTTTTAGACCGAAGTAAGGGATATACTGATATGATTTTAAACATAAGTAACTTCATGAACTGACGTGTCACTTCACGGAGTGGGGTTCTAACTGTGGATACTATTTAATATTCGAATGGTAGTCTTGCATGTTTATTGAAGGTAAGCCTTAACTTTGAATGCTATTTTATATCCGAAGGCTAGTATCAGATATTTTACAAGGGTGAGCCTTAGTTGTTTATGACAGTGGGGCGCAAGGATTACGACATTCCGAAAGGAGACTAAACATTATGAGGGAGTAATTAAAGTTTTGGACATTCGAAGTTACTTTAAAAGTTCTAAGTGTGCCAGGTGGATTAATGGGCTTGAAAGTTCAAGCTATGGAAGGATCAAGAAAGTATCTAAGGTGTCTTGAACACATATCTTCTTCGGAATTATCCAAGACATCTTGAACACGTGTCTTCTTCAGCTCGACACTATCTGAGACATCTTGATGACCTATCTTCTTCAAAACTATCTAAAGCATCCTGATCACGTGTCTTTTTTGGAACCATCTGAGGCATATTGAATACGTGTCTAAGAAGTCCAAACATCAATTTCGAAGCGTTCTAACACATGCTGATGAGGAACCCTAAAATTAAAAAATCTGAAATCTCAAAACACACAAGAAATATTGAAGAATAATTGGAAACAAGAATCCGCCCTACAAAACCCCTAGATAACTTGTATCTAGAAACGTGGATTAAAAAGTTAGAGAATAGAAGAACAATCACCACAAAATATTTATACTTTGATAAAAGAGTTCTACTCCTAATGCAACAAGAATAATAAATTAATTTCTCACCTTGATAGAACACTCTTGAGAGTAGTAAGAGAATTAATTCTTCTATTAATTAAAATCTGAAATCTGAATTCTCAAATGAAGGAAACCCCTTTTATATAAGGATTATGATTAGATCAAGAATCAATCTAAACCATTAAATATTAAGAAAGTAATCCTAAGGCTAAAAAACTAACCCTAAATAAATAAAATCCGAAAAATAGTAATAATTACAAAATTTTCATTATAATCCAAAAATAGTAAAAATTACGAAATAGCCATTTTAAAATGCTTGTTTTTTAAACGACGTTGTCTCGTTCCTGCAACTTCCGAGCATCATTACCACCTTCATTATTTGCTTTGACATCATGCTTAAATCATCATTAGGCTTTGGAAAAGTGTTCAAATCATTTGAAAACTTGAATCAATCTTTATCTACAATTCTCTTCACAAGTCCAAGCATTCTTCATTTGATCTTCTTTGCTCGAGAACGTGTCATCGGTCCACTAGGTAAGATAATGTCATCATCGTTTACTCTAATGCTAGAATATGATTCTATGATGCCCGCATCACATGCTGAAATGAGGTGAAATGCCAACTGTAGCCGTTCCGAGCTTAGTTAATTTTCAAAAAATTATGAGAATTTAATCATCATCAAGAGTATTCATTGGACATTTATAAGTTTATAAAAACATAAGACGATATCAAAGTATAAATAAAAGGTAAAAGTTGAAAGAGACGAAATTACTCTTAAAATTACTACATTTTGCACCACTACATTAATATAAGGGTTATGATCACTTAAAGTCCCTTAATTATATCGTGTTTTACACTTTCATCCTAAAATTTTTTTTTTTTCACTTTGATCGTCAAACTCATATTGTGGTACATCATAAGTCATTTTTGAAGTTTCTTTTCATTTAAACCATTAAAAGGAACGTGCAATGCACGTGAGGTCAATTTTAAAGGTAAATTTGTAATTTTAGAATTTTTTTTATCACTATAGGTTCCTAAACTACATCGCGATTTACCCTTTTGTCCTAAAACTTTTTTTTTTCACACTTTGATTTTCAAATATATATTTCACTCAGAAAAGCTTACACATGAGGTTCACGCTGACACCTCTCTCAATCTCACACTCTCTCCTCCATGCAAAGTTATTATTTTTCTTTATTTCTCTAGCTTCATTTATGGATACAAGAAAAAAAATTTGATCAAAAAAGTTTTGATTTGAAAAACATATTGTGAAATATTTAATATGTGTTGGAAGTTAAATTTGAATAACTAAAATGTAGTGAATTTGGGTAGTTGATTGCATAAAACGATGTTGTTTTAGTTTATGACATTTAGTTTTAAAAGATTAAAAAATAAAATGACGTCATTTCGATGTGATCCATGACACGACATCGTTTCAGTCATTTTCAAGCTTGGAATGAGTTCATGGGTTGTCTTGTTTCAGGAGAAACGGGTTGCGTGACCCATATCAATACCCGATTGGATTTTTCACCTTCAACCACATTTTCTGATGATTTCCGTACTATTTGTTTCATATTAACATTAATGACATCACCCGTGCATCAATTTGGCGACATGTCGCCTGAAAACGAATACCCAAGCTTAATATATAACTATCAATTTTTTTTACTTTTATTATATTTTTCATTTCTCATCATTTTCTCTACTTTTTAGTTATTAAAATTTAATTTCTAACACATATTAAATATTTCACAATTTTTTTGTCAAAATCAAAATCCTTTAGATCAATTTGTTTTTCTTGTATATGCAAATAAAGCTAGAAAGAAAGGAAAATAATAACCTTGCGTGGAGGAGAGAATGGTGTCAACATGAACTTCATGTGTAAGCTTTTCTAAGTGAAATATATGTTTGAAAATCAAAATGAAAAAAAAATAGAACGAAAATGTAAATCACGATACAGTTTAGAAATCTATAGTGATAAAAAAAAAATTTTAAATTACAATTTTACTTTTAAAATTGATCTCATGTGCATTGCATATGCTTTTTAAAAGTTTAAATAGATAAAAATTTTAAAAATGATTTACGATGATATGAAAACATAAATTTAAAAATACAAAAATTTAAAAATTAATATAAAAATATAAAATACCATATAATTTAAATATTTAAGTCATAATAACCTTTACTATAATACAAAAACTTCGCCTACTTTAAATTTAGATTTAAATATTAAACATATACAACCCAATATCCGTGTTTGCTTACCACTTTGCCCATTCATTAAAGAAAATGAGACCTGTGAGGGTAATTAATGTATTCCTCTGTTTTGATATTAAGCTAATTAATGTAAAATATGGAAGAGTACTTTATCTTTTATGATATTTACTTTGGAAAGTAGATTAGTCTGAAGTTTTTAATGCTTTTTGACTATCTTTTCAGATTTTGTCCTATAGTTGGTTTGCTTTAAACTCTGCCTTAAAACACTGTCCCAAAAAGTTCCCGATGGATCACATGGCCAAAAAGATTGAAAGTTTGTTGACCCAATTGGGACAATTCTGACGAAGCTAACGCAAATATCAATGGCCATCACAAAGGAATGAAATATCCAATACTTTGCAAAAAGTTTCAAGGACACATCCATGCGACCAAGTTCGACCAAGTTTCCACTGTGTACAGTTTACCATAAAAAAAGAAAATTCCAGTGTATTAAAAATAATGATGAAGATGGGCTATTTTCTTGGAACTTGCCTCTTTTTCATTATTCTTTTATACCACTGCGATTTGACGTTGGTTTTTTCTAATTATTAATTTTGATTTGATTCATTACCTACCTGTATATTAATATAAATACATGGACAGTTTACCAAAAAACTATAATTATATGGGCAAGTGGAAATTTTGTTTTCTTCCTGAGAATTTATAAATCAATGTGCAAACTACTTTTATATATATATCTATTAACATATTGCTTTGAAATCCAAAGGGGTTAGGTAAAGATCAATATTAATCCAACGTGTCCATTTTTCTTAATTTGGAAAAGTCATTTGGGTAAAATATTTCGAAGACCAAACTGTTGAACTTTAGGTAAAAAATTAGAGTGCTAAAACTATATAATATAATACATGTACGTAACACATTTTATTAAAATCGGTTGCCGTACTTATTATTGACCTTTTCTTATAATAGCTAGCCCGACGTTAAAAGGAAAATTGTCAACTGTGGCTGCTCGAGAGTACTATATCGTCGAGAGTGAAAAACTCCTCCCACCAGCCATTAAAATAGTTTCACCAAAAAGAAACAGCCATTAAAATAGAAATTAAAGGTAAAAGTAGGCATGCATTTTGGAAATCTGAACATTAAGGTGCTTAGAAATTAATTCTTAAAAGAATTTTTCAACGAAACTCGTTTGCAGAGAAGAACTAGCTAGTCTTTCTTTTCTCTCCTCCTATAAATATTATTCATATGGTTTCATCTAAACCGACCCTTCATTCGTTTTTGAGTCGTTCACTTTTCATTCGTTTAATTAATTCTCTCATTCTTTCCTTTTTTTCTCGTTGCTTTTAATTTTACCATCTTGAAAACCAAAATTAATAGCCCACACTCACTAAATTAACCACTCCATTCATTCAAGAGCTTTGAAAGAAATATCCCAAAAATGAAGTTTGGGAAGGAATTTGCTACGCAAATGGTGCCGGAATGGCAAGAAGCATACATGGATTACAATTTTTTGAAAACCCTTTTGAAAGATGTTCAAAGCTTTCGACAAAGAAACCGGCCAGCAACCTCAGTACCAGCCGGTTTGAAGCGAAGGCCAACGCTTTACAGAGCTTTCAGCGGTTTGGTAAACAGACACAGCAACAACATCAACCCCGCGAGTCCATCGACTCCGAGTGACATTGAAAACCAGCCAATTCTGGTGAACTCTGTGCACAAGAATGGGTGTGAAAAGTACGAGACGATATTCATGATGAGTGCGGAGGAGGGAGGAGAGTACGAGCTGGTTTACTTCCGGAGGCTGGACGAGGAGCTGAACAAAGTGGACAAGTTTTACAAGTCCAAAGCCGAGGAGGTGATGAACGAAGCCGCTATGTTGAACAAGCAAATGGACGCTTTGATCGCTTTCCGTATCAAAGTTGAGAATCCTCAAGGCTGGTTCGATAGGTCCGTCGAGATGACTCGTCTCGCTTCCGATGTTGCCGCTTCTGCTGCTGCTCTTGCTGCTTCAACTCCTCGCGGAGCTAGAGCCAGCAGTAAGTTTCATCACGACGGATTGTCACTGAAAGTCTATTTTAATGACAAATCTAAAAGCTTTTTCACTCAATAATCTGTTTTTAATGAAAATTCCATCGCAATTTTTGAATGTTGATTATGGTTGATGAGCAGGAAAATATAGCATGGGCATGGATGTGATAGAGGAATTAGGCGAGGCAAGTAGCCAAGGGGAACAATCAGATGAATCTAGTGATGATCAAAAGGGTCGGACTAAAACTGATCACAACCAGAAAGTTCAAGTTCAGAAGCCCAAGAACGTGAGGTTCACTAAACCAGCTCCACTTGAAGTGCTGAACCATGTTCAATTCAACAACACTCTGGAGACCCCACGTTCCACCATTAAAGGTGTCCTTCAAGTCCCTATGCAAACAGAGCTCACTTTCAGCAGGGAAAATCTTAATAAAGTTGAAGGACAGCTTAAACGAGCTTTCGTTGAGTTTTATCAGAAGCTTCGACTGCTAAAGAACTTTAGGCAAGAAAATATGTTTGATTAATTATATATAT
The DNA here is from genome assembly GCA_003254975.1 of Ochetophila trinervis. Taxonomy (NCBI): domain Eukaryota; kingdom Viridiplantae; phylum Streptophyta; class Magnoliopsida; order Rosales; family Rhamnaceae; genus Ochetophila; species Ochetophila trinervis. The sequence goes on from QANX01004069.1 coordinate 17,767, forward strand.
ATATGGCTCATTTCTGTTCACTTGTCTCTTCTAATTTTGATTAACTTCCTAGTTAACTAACCATTTCTCCCTGGATATATGAAACAGCTTTCTGAATTCCTTGGCATTTTCAAAGATTATGAAGAAATATGATAAGGTAATTTTTCATTCAACAAATTTAACAAACACTTTGGTTTTTCTTTTAGTACTCAATGTTTATTAGCAGTCTAAGGACAGATTGTGGTTTTTCATACTACTTTATTGGAATTTAATCTCCGGCTGCTTGGTTTGCATTATTTAATTTTTCCCTCATTAACTATTACAGATTAGCGGAAGAAATGCGTCAAAGTCTTACATGAAAATTGTTGACAATTCCCACTTCGGCAGCTCTGATGAGGTTAGTATTGGAAAATATGTTTGATATACATTGTTAAGCCCGCCTTCGTGTTAGCTATAACTTTTGGGATAGACATGTAATTTAACACCGTATCAAGAGCCCTGGTAACCAAGAGGTCTTGTGTTCAAACTTTAGTGCCCCCACTTGAAATTAAAATGTTCTAGTGACAAACGTTGTTGTGTACATTCATGTATTAACATATGAAATGTCGTACCCATCTCATTCTTTTGCAAGACTTCAGAAAATTAATTATTATGATCATATTTCTTCTTATTAAAGTTTGTTTAGCTTTTGTCTGGCAAAGAATGCTTAATATGTAATTTTATTTTTTAATCTAATTAATGAATGGCATCCCCTTTGTTACTGCAGGCTACAAAGCTTTTGGATAGGGTGGAAGTTACATTCATCAAGCATTTCGCAAACTCAAACCGCAGTAAAGGCATGGCCAGTTTAAGACCAAAACTAAAGAAAGAAAGGCATAGGATTACATTTTCCACTGGTACGAGGAGTACTATTTCTGATTAACTTCTTTAATTTGGTATTTGAGTCTAGAGGGACAATTTCATTGAATATATAAATGTTTATTGGGAAATTTTTGCAGGTTTCTTTGCTGGCTGCACAGTTGCTTTAGTAGTTGCTCTTATTTTAATCATACGTGCCCGGAAGATCATGGATAAGCCAGGAAGCACCCAGTACATGGAAAACATGTTCCCCCTCTACAGGTAACAAAAAATTCAATCTCATCTTCTTGTTTGTTCTAATATCTCCGAGCTTCGCGGTATTGTGTTTTTATTTCTTGAAGAGTCTCAGTATCTTGCTAATACGAATAATCCTGATAATGAATGAAGGGAAACTTTGCGTACTATTAGTTTCTAAGTCATTTAGGCATTTGAAAATATTAATTTCTAGTAACATAGTTGAAATTTCTAGTTTTAATAAGTGTTTGATAAATGTTAACTTTCTTTGCAGCTTGTTTGGGTTCATTGTGTTGCACATGCTCATGTATGCAGCTAATATATACTATTGGAGGCGATACCGGGTTAATTATTCCTTCATATTTGGTTTCAAGCAAGGAACAGAGTTGAGTTATAGAGAAGTTCTATTAGTCAGTTTTGCTATAGCTGCATTGGCACTGGGCAGTGTGCTTTTCAACCTCGACATGGAAATGGACCCGAAAACTCAAGATTTTAAAGGATGGACTGAAGTTATCCCGCTGTTTTTGGTCGTGGTAAGATAAATACGTAACCTCTCCAGCTTCATTGCTCCATGTTATCATAATTCTCAAGAACAGTGAACTAATTTTCTTCTTATTTTTATTTTTTCTCTGCAGTCTGTAGTTGCTACATTATTATTGCCACTCAACTTCATATATCGTTCGAGTCGCTTCTTCTTCCTCACATGTTTGTTTCACAGCATCTGTGCTCCTTTATACAAGGTAGACATGATATACATAGTTGGATCCAATTTCTAGCACAGTTAATTAGTTTTCAAAAACATTGATAATTAACAACTACAATAACCAAGAAACAGAAATTTATATCTGCGAAATCTAAAAATTGTTATACTTTATTTTTTCGTCTCCTGCAGGTGACATTCCCAGATTTCTTCTTGGCAGACCAGTTAACTAGTCAGGTCAGTGAAATTAACTATGCGTTCCTTTTTCGCTTTTTTTTTTTTTTTTNTTTTTTTTTTTTTTTTTTCTTTCCCATACACATATATCTTAAAAGTGTGATCGATGCAGGTGCAAGCAATAAGAAGTCTGGAATTCTACATTTGCTATTATGGTTGGGGAGACTACAAAAAGAGACTAAACACTTGCAAGGATAGTGGTGTATACAACACTTTCTTTTTCCTTGTAGCTGTCTTACCGTATTTGTCACGTCTCCTTCAGGTATCTAAGTGATTTCTTTCTTGCCGTAAAAGCTTCTAAATTCCTTCCTCAAAGTGCTCAAAATCATAAATGGAAGGGAAAAGCTTTACAAATTTTTGAGTCATAGAAGCTAAAAGTTTTCTATATTTTCCATTTTTCAGTGCCTCCGCCGCCTGATTGAAGAGAAAGATCCAATGCAAGGATATAATGGGCTGAAGTATTTCTTGACAATTGCAGCAGTTAGCTTTAGAACAGCATACAGTCTTGACAAGCAATTTAGTTGGAAAGTGATAGCTATTGTTACCTCAGTCACTGCAGCCGTAGTTAGTACATATTGGGACCTTGTTATTGATTGGGGGCTTCTACAACACCGCTCTAAGAACCGATGGTTGAGAGACAAACTCCTAGTACCTCACAAAAGTGTCTACTTTGGAGCAATTGTGAGTCAAATGAGAATTCTGCCTCCCTAAAACTTCGATTGATTAAATTCTATGCAATGCTTAATGGACTTGAATCTGATTTTGATCGATCGGAAACTGCAGGTCTTGAATATCTTGCTGAGATTTGCCTGGCTGCAAACTGTGCTGGACTTCCAGGTTTCTTTCTTGCATAGACAATCCTTGATTACAATTGTTGCAAGCCTGGAAATCATTCGTCGCGGCATTTGGAATTTCTTCAGGTAAAAAGATTATGTTCAAATTGGTGTGGAACTTCCAACTTATACAAGAAACATAGAAAAAAGTTTTTTGAGCAACATGATTTAGCAGGACTTGTTGTAAGGTGAGGTAAATTAACATGTTTGTAATATGTTTCTGTGGATTTTGATCAGGTTGGAGAATGAGCATTTGAACAATGTTGGCAAGTACAGGGCATTCAAGTCAGTGCCACTACCCTTCCACTATGATGAAGACGGCGACAAAGATGAGTAGGTTGCTGGAAAATGTATATAGACACCCAAATAGGTGTTTTGAAATCATTTTGAAAACGTTATCAGTTATCGGTCGGACTCTAAGAGAACTCGAATAATCTGGAAACAAGAGCTGAAGATTTTCCCTTGTCTGTTGTTTCCTTTTTACTATGAATGAAGTCTAATTAAATCATATTCTTTTTTATTTTGTTGTGTGTAAAGTTTTGTTGTAAATGCAATGTTTGGCAGTCTTATGAGTTGTAAATTATAAGCATTTAACCAAAAGAAAGTTGTCACGGTCTTAGCTTGGAAATATATCCAACATTCAAACCTTTGAATTCTAGTAAAATTCTATTTCCATCAACGCATCCTAAGATTCAATGGACAGACATTCTACCTTTGACATTGACTTTGGTGGTTCATTCAACAAGGTCTCTTAATATGTTATTTCTATAAACCTTTAGTTTTAGGATGACTATTCGGATGACTATCCAGTTTTAGACCAGGAGTTTTAAAATATAACTCAAAAATCCTGCTATTAAAACTAAAGACCCTTCAACTTCCTTATTCACTTTGTTCTTCAAGAAACCGAGGGCGACAGCTGAACTAATATCGGAATCAAACTCATCAATGATGATCAAAATAGATCATGTGAAGTTTATAGAAGGCAGGACTAAATCCTCAAAAAAAGTTTTATCCATGAGTAAGCTCAACACCACCTACAAATCATTATGAACAAATCTAGTAGAAAATAATAAGTTCAACAGCCCAGGATAACTAATTGAATCTCTATTCCTCCAAATAAAGAACTACTGATCAGCAACCTCATGAGTAATGAACAGTCATATATATAACAAAAATGTATTCCATGAACCATGCTACAAAAAATAAATAAACAGAGCATTGCCGTAGCAGTAGAAATTTCAGAATGCATATCCATCAGCAATCCACATACACAACATGGAACATATAAATAATTAAATAAATAAACAATTTTCTTATTCAATTTAATGTGAGCATTTCACTTTCAATGAGTGATTTCAAAAGTAAGTAAGTTTGTTTTCATTTCTCAAAGGTTTCTTGCCTCAGAATCGAATTTTTCTTTTTTTATGCTTGTAATAACAAAATTAACTAAAATTTCAAAAAAAAATAACATCCTCCATCAATTGCTCAAAAGCTAGCCCTGAAAAAGCTAACAATCATATTCTATATCAAAATTAACAGAGCAAGCATCAAACCAGCTAGCCGTCTCGCTTCTTATCATTAGAATTCCCTTGGGTTTCTGAATTGTCGGAACCTGAATTTTGCTCCGAACCAATCGATGCCGCTTCTTTCTCTTTCTCTTTCTCTTTCTCCAATTCCTTGACAACCTCTTCCTGTGCCGCCTTCTCCGCCTTCAGCAATGGCTCATAGTAATCGCTATGAGCCTCCATACACTTCTTCAGAGCACCAGTAATGTCGGAGCACTTCTCTACGATGTCCTCCTTCTTGTTCTCTGCATCTGCAATGCACTCTTCCCAGGCTACAAAGCTTTCTTTGCATCCACCGGCTTTCATGAACAAGCAAAACCCACACTCTCCCTCCTCCTCCTCCTCTTCGGCTTCTTGATCTTCTCCTCCATTGTCACCGATCTTCTCCGATGGACCTGGATCTCCCTTGGGTTTTCCTTCTTCTGGAAACTTCGGTTCAATTTGGGGATTCAAATCCTGTGTTGACTTTTTTAGGGATTCGGTGGTTTTTGACTCTGTAGCCGACATGCTTGGCTTTGCCGAGGTTCGAGACGAATTGGGCTCCTGAGATTTTACGGGAATTGTTGAGTTTGATGAAGATGAGTCTGTGTTGTCAATATCGCTAGGGTTTGATGAGAAAGTAACTCCCATGGCTGCTTAAACCTCCCTAAACCCTCCTCCGGAGCAATTTTTTTTAAGTAATAATTTATTATTATTTTTATTATTATCCAGGTCAATTAACGGCTAATTTTGAAGAATTTATTCGAGCACTTTTTAAAAGTCACTCGGGGAAGTATCTTTTTTTTTTTTTTAAGTATTTACTATCTTGTTTACCAAGCAATGTAATAAGATCAGATACAATTATGATATTATCATTAAAAAAATTTAAATTATAGCGCGTTTTATTTTTTCATTTTAAATTTTTTTTTATTTCATTTTAATTCTGAAATTTATATTTTTGTTTCATCGTAAATTTTTTTTGAAATTTCTGTCCATTTGAAAATGTTAAATTGTAATTGTAAAAGTTTCTATCATTATAAGTTTTTAAACTATATCGCAATTTATATTTTCATTTTAAAAAAAAAATTACACTTTGATTTTCAAACAAATATTTCACTCATATAAACTTACACATGAGCTCACGGTAACGTGTCTCTCAATCTCAGTCTCTCTCCTCCATGCAAGATTATTCTTTTTTTTTCTCTATCTTCATTTGTAAATATACAAAAAATAAATAATAAAAAAATTGATTAAAAGTATTTTGATTTTGAAAAAAAAAATCTGTAAAATATTTAATATGTTGGAAGTTAAATTTGAATAACGGAATAGTAGAGAATATGATGAAGAATGAAAAACATAATAAAAGTAAAAACCCATCAATGGTTACATATTAAGCTTAGATATTCATTTTCAGGTGACATGTAGCCAAATCGATGCATGGGTGGCGTCACAAATATTAATAAGATGAAACAAATAGTACTAAAATGTGGTCAGAGGTGAAAGATCCAGTCGGATATTGATAGGGGTTGAGCGACCCATTTCTTCTTAAAACAAGACGACCCATGAACTCATTCCAAGTTTGATGATGACTGAAACGATGTCGTTTTATTTTTTAATGACTTTTAAAACTAAATGTCAGAAACTAAAATAATGTTATTTTATATAATCAACCATCCAGATTCACTACCATTTAGTTATTCAAACTTAACTTCTAACACATTAAATATTTCACAGATTTTTTTTTTTTAAATCAAAACACTTTTGATCAATTTTTTTTCTTGTATCTGCAAATGAAGATAGAGAAAGAAATGAAAAGAATAACTTTGCATGGAGGAGAGTGAGTGAGATTGAGATAGGTGTGAGCGTGAGCTCATGTGTAAGCTTATCTGAGTAAAATATTTGTTTGAAAATTAAAATGTGAAAAAAAAAATTTAGGACGAAAGTGAAAATCGAGATATAGTTTGTGGATTTATGGTGATAAAAACTCTTAAAATTACAATTTTACTCTTAAAATGGACCTCATGTGCATCGCACATGCCTTTTAACTATTCAAATAAATGGAAACTTCAAAAAGAACTTACAGTGATACGAGAATATGAGTTTGAGGATCAAAGTGAGACAAAAAAAAATTTAAGACAAAAGTGTAAAACACGCTATAGTTTAGAGACCTTCAGTGATAATATCCCTATCTGGATTAATATTAGGCCAGGCAAAATATTATATAATACAGTAATATGATACGATATGATATAATAATTTATGAATTTGAATCTATAATATTGAATTTGGGTTAACATTAATGTTACATAATAAAATACGATAAAAAAATATATTGGAACACATTAAAACATATGTCATGATAAAAAAGATTATTAATTTAATTATTTTTTATAACTAACTTTTTACATTTTCTTTTTAAAATTATAAAATTTATATTTCATTTCATTTGAAAGTGATAATTTTATATCTATTTATATATTGATATTTTATTTTAGATTTTTTTTTTTTACATATGCGGGATATATAATTTTAATTTTGTTTGTAATATTTTAAATATTTTTAAATTTACAATTGTAATGCATGTTCTTTTCTTTAGCTACAATGAATATTTAATATAACTTTAATATGTAATACTTTGCATATTTTGAATTTACAATTATTAATCATATGAAATTTTAGTATGTTCATTTTTTTAAAATATTTAGTATATTATTTGAATATGTATTAATTAAAGTAAAAAAATTAAATGAATATATTTAGAACTAGTAAATATGAATTAAACAATGCACAGACATGGTTCAACACGAATGTTTAAAGGGGTTGAGTTCAGATAAAAATTTTTTTGACACGAACAGAAAACGACATGCTACAAATACAGTTCAACACGACACATTGCCAGACCTAATTATTATCAATTAAATATGAAAATATTAGTAGTATTTTTTTTTTGCAATATTAATTATATATTTTTCAATTTATACAAACAATAATACCATAGATTTTAAATTGTTTGCTAATCACATGATAAGTAATGTTGTAATGTAATAATATTTGATTAATTTATTTACTAAATAACATAATCAATGATAGATAATATTTAATTGATTATTTATGGAATTTCACTTATCAAATTAAAAAGTCAATAATTCATATATTTAATTTTTCTTATTTATATAAGGATACATTTATTCATATCTAGATTATAATTTTTTTTCAATCACAAATACACAGCATAATATGGTAAATAAATTTAATAAATAATTTGGTATCATGCACTATTGATATAGCAAAGAAGAATTTTTGACAATCTCTTTTGGGAAAATGAATTTCATCAACTATGAAAATTAAATAGAAATAACATGATTAATTTAAAAAAAAAAGTATATGTAAGATAAAAAAACTGAGATAATTTATAATATAAAACTAAAGGCCTAAACTAATTTTTTTTAAAATAAATCCATATAGGTTTTAAACTTAGGGCAAAATAGAGACATCAAAAATATAATTAACCCTAAAAAAATCTTTGAATACACAACTTCTAATATTAAAAGCAGACTCATGATTTTGACTTCTGACTGTAAAATAATATTTTTTATCCCAAAAAGTAGAACCCTAACATTGTACAATGTACATCATTTATATGGAAAATAAAATGTTCTAAACAATTTTTTTTTTTTTCAAGGGAAACAAAATCATCTTTGTAGTGCCATGTTGAAGAGTTACATATGAAACTTGTGTAGAAAATATTGATTTGATTTCATGGGAGTGAAAATATCATGCTTCCAGAATATTGAAATTTGTATCATAGAAATTTGTATTGAATATTGAAACTTGTGGTATGAAAGTTTCACAGGTTATAAATTATAATTTATAAAACCCTTTTGGACTGCTCACTTTGAGGACCATTTCAATCTTCCATCTTTTTTCTTTTTTTGGTAATCATCTTCTTCGATCTTATTATCATTTTTACTGTTATTATCAATTTTTATATTTTTGGTAATGGACCAGTTCAATCTTTTATGTGAACTATTATTTGCAACATTAATAATACAAATTTGTCACAAAAGAACGATCGTCATTCTAGAATCCTACAAAAAAAAAAAAACACACACACGTAATAAATACATAAAAATTTGGGTTTCAAGTCATTTTAAGTTGCTTTTGCAAAAATAGGTGTTCCCAGTTCCCACTGAGTTTTGTATTTAACCATAAGCAAAATTCACCAGACAGCATTATGTTTAGTTTTTCAAAATTGTAGAATTTCCAACAGAGGAAAGAAATAATTCAATATGAGCCTGTTTTATACTTGGATGGCTAACAAGTTAACAATTGCATATCAAAACTGGCTTTCATGGTTTCTTTCTTCGTTTTACCAAAAAAAAATGGTTTCTTTCTTCTTTATTTGAACCGGCATTATCAAAACAGAGAATTATGGAGGTTCTTCATAGTACAAACTGCAGGGCAGATCATTTCCAAGGAAAATGAATAATGACAGTTCACTGCTGTGCATTAGTAGAGCACGGTTCTGTGATATTCAATCATCCTTGTTATCATCATCATCTTCGTCGCCTTCATCCGAGTAATTAAATGGAAGTGGAACGGATTTGAAAGCCCGATACTTCCCTACATTGTTCAAATGCTCATTCTCCAACCTGATACAACGGTGCATATTGTTCAGACACACTCTAAAGAGCAAACAGTAGGTCTGGCTTCGTTGAGAAAGTAACTAAAGAAAGTAAAAACCTGAAGAAGTTCCAAATGCCACGGCGAATGATTTCTAAGCAAGAAATGATAGTAACTATGGTCATTCTATGAAAAGAATGCAAGTTAAATTCCAACACCATCTGCATCCAAGCAATTCTCAGTAGAATGTTAGCAACCTGCAGCGGAACCACCCAAGCATATAGGGACTAATAGCCAAAAACAATGACAGAAACTGCATTAATTTCAGATTCAGTTGAGCAATATTACCATAGCTACAACATAGACGCTTTTGTGTGAGACTAAAAGCTTATCTCTCAGGTAGATATTCTTCGAATGCATTCGTAGAAGCCCCCAGTCGACTACAATGTCCCAATATGTGTTAAATACTATCGTTATAGCTGAGCTAACCAAAGCTAACACCATCCAGCTCGTTCGCCTTTTTAGTTCAGCAGCAGTTCTGATAAGAACTACAACAATTGTTGACAAGTAATTTAAAGCATTGAATCCATTCATTTTATGTTTGTCTTCACAGAATCGACGAATGCACTGCATTAATAAATAATAATAATAATAATAATAATAATAATAATAATAATAATAATGATCTGTCAGTGCTAAAATGCAATGTAGGTTCTTTGTTTGGGTAAAAGAAGAGTTTCATTCTTTTCTGACATTGGACAGTAATGCATAAGAGCATAATTGGAGATGGAAGTTATTGAAAAAACACAAATTCTGCAAGATGATAAGTAATCTCTCTGTTTTGAAAAGGGAAATGTGGAAAAGGTAAGAGACTGCTGCTCAAGGTGCTTAATATCCCTTTTATTCGACTCCAAATTTTACTCGAAAGAATTTTTTAGTATACAAAGATACATATGGAACTGTAACTGTAACAGAGGCAACATCTTAATCAAAGTAGCTAAGAGTATAGTGCATGATCTAGAAAGCAAAATCATATGTCAAACTATATGGCGAATGAACATTATTGAGTACTTGGGACAAAAACAGAGAACCTGAACTATTGAATTGTCTGATGTGTGATCAACACCAATGTTTCAGGACCTTTTTAAATCAAAGGAATTTCTCACATACACCTAATCTAAGGAGTCTTGTAAGCCCCAGAATACTAAAAGTTTATAATTTCTATTACCAATCTCAATAATTTTGATCATGCATCAAGAGTTGCAAGAGAGAAGAAGATAGAGATACCTGTAGGAAGCGAAGCCAAAATGGTATGATAGCAACAACGATATACAATGTATTATAGGCACCACGACTATGGCACTTGTTTTGTATCCTTGAGTATTCTCCTAAACCGTAATAACATATGTACAATACAAGACTCCTTAAAGCCTGTATCTGAAGTCAAACAATAGCAAGGTGCCAAATTAAGAACACAAACTTATGAATCTTCAATAATAGCAATAAAATGTCTGAATGCATAAAACCTGGCTAGTAAGCTGGTCTGCCAAGAAAAACTCCGGTAGTGTCACCTGCAAAGGAGAACATAAAGAATATATCATACTCACTTCAGCTTTCTTATATACTTATTCATTTGCATTACCGCGTAGAGAGGGGCACATAAGCAGTGGAATATACATCGAATGAAGAAGAAACGACTTGATCGGTATATGATGTCGAAAGGACAGAAAGTGATGATAAGAACAAGCTGCAAAAGAGATGAAGTCCTTAAAATTTGTAAAACTTGTGTAAAAAAGCTTTACTTTGGTCAAAAATCTAGATTTGAACATGGTCATCTAGCACAAATCAATTGGGATTTTCACGTTGAAAGTATTTTAGAGATCAAAATTTTAGCTACTACTACATTCTTACAGCAACTAAGCCCAAAGGAACCAATTCAGTGACTGCCTTATACTTTTGAGTACTTGGCTGCATGTCCAAGTGCAAATTTGCCAAGAACCCAGCCAATGCAAGTACTGCAAGACCTGTGCTAAGTAGGAAAATTTCTCGATAGCCCAACTCAGTTCCTCGCTTCAAACCAAATATAAATGGATAGTTGATTCGATATCTTCTCCAGATGTACAGGTCTGCAGCATACATTAGCATATGTAGGATGGCGTATAGAAATAAACTGCAACAAAATCCACTATCTTAGTGAAATTACAGGATGGATGAAAAAGAAAAAAATAGAGATTTCTTTGTTCGATCAAACATGGCTTCAAAAAGGTAAAGTTACCTGTAAAGTGGAAAAATGCTTTCGATGTACTGTATGCCCTCCTTCTTATTCAATATTTTAAGACTTTCTACTCTTAAAACAATGGCAACCAGCAGCGCAATTGTGCAACCAGAAAAGAAACCTGAAAGTAACAAAAAAATAGGACCAAATTAATTCTGATTCCCATAATCAGTACTGAGTTATTCTTCTTCTACTTATTTACTTGCAGAAATCATTTTACAAAGTGGCTACATCTGGAAGTTCTAACAATTTAACATAACATTGATATTATTTACCTGAAAAAAATGTTATAGTATGCTTTTCTCTTTTCGCTTTTGGCCTCAATGATTTCATACCTTCTCTGCGGTTTGAGTTTGTAAAATTCTTGATGAAGATATTCTCCACCTTCTCCAAGAGGCTAGTGATCTATAATTATATCATATATAAAAGTCATCTAGTTTAAAGAATACATGACAAAAGTAAAATATAGAAATGAGTTTAGTACTATCACGTATTTCTGAATATTTGCATGTAGAATAATATATAACCTTCCACTTCTCTTTTGCCACACATTTTAATCTCTCTTTTTTCCCATTTTCTTATAAGAATTTTTCATAAAAGTAAATATATGGGAAACACTCAATGCATCAAGATTAGATATTCTACCTCAATAATAGTTAAATCAGGCCAAAACACCAAGTTTGAGGGACCCTAGTCTCCAAAACCTCTAAATTGCTCTTCAAATGCCCAAATTTCTAACCACCAAATTAATTACCTAACCAAAACTACAAATCTTTACATCAAAATCTACAAGGGGTTGCTGCATACTTCCTGTAAATACTCTGTCTCCTTTTTCTCACAAGGAAGGACAGTTGTTATCTGAGAGGTTAGATATGTCAAAATTGATATAATATAAGAAAGAAAAGGAAGTATTCAACAGTTTTCTTAGTAAAGATTCATGCATACGTTCCTTTGGTAAAAAAAAAAAAATTTGTTCGACAAAACAGTGCATTATTGATGCATGATTCTGTATCTGTAACTTGAAGGCAATGAATATTATCCTAGATGTGCCAAGGGACAACATCTTGACATTGCCATAGGAAAATAAGCATATAAATGGAACAAACCTCATCAGAGTTGCCAAGGTAAGAATGGTCCACAATTTTCATGTAAGATCTGGATGCTCTTCTCAATGTGGTCTGTATTATGGAAATTAAAAACAAAGTGACATAACAATTTTCATTGAAACATGTTGGCATAAACTGACATGACAGATCATAAAACTCAGAAAGTCTTTAGAAGCATGTTGGGTTTTAAGTATGTGCCTGACCTTGTCATATTTTTCTATAATCTTGGAAAATGCTGAGAGGTTCATAAAACTGGTCCATCCATTTGCAAAACGTAAGCACGTGATAGTTCAAGGAACCAAAAGGCAAGACCATGTATCCAAAATAGAACTTTATGAAGACCCATTTACTATTAATCACCTGTAGTGCTCTAGAAGACGAAGCTTATGGTAAAATTCAATGAATGCTACTCTCAATTTCTCTTCAGCTTTCTTCAGCTCTTCTCCATCAAAACTCAGATCATCTTCTTTCGAGTCCTTAAAAACACCTTTGATGGTTGAGATTGGAGATTCGAGTGTATTGTTCATCTTAACATGATCTAGAACTTCAAGCGGACCTTCTCTGTTGTCATTCTTGTTCATTTCCTTTCTTTAGTCACTACTCAAATTACTAACTGGAACTATTTCCATATCACCAGCAGAATGTTGACTATGTTCAGAACGATGCTTATCATTGTGACCTAAAATAAAGATTTTGTGACCTCATGAGTAAAATTAATCAAATGTTAATCATAAAATAGCTAGTAGATGTTCAAGTTTGATTGTTTAACAGACAAATTAGTACATGCTAGCATTTTGCACACATGAAAACATACAGTTTTGCCAAATATAAAAAATAAAAATAAAATAGAAAAGAAAAAACGAAAACATACAATTGAAGCTTACGAAGCTTGCAATACTGGCTCATAAAACTGTGCATTAGTACCTGTTAAGGGCATTGTAGAAGCATTTTGTCTCTTCGAACTAGCACCATCAACATTAGGCTTCCCTACTTTAATCCTCAAAGCAATCAATGCGTCTATCTGTTTATTCAACTCGCTTGCTTCGCGTATCACGTCCTCAACTTTGTCTTTGTAAAACGAATTCACCTTGTTGAGCTCTTCATCAAGTTTCCCAAAGAACATTACCTCAATATCTCCTCCTTCTTCGAACCTCTTTAGAAAGTTTGTCTCATAAAAGTGTTTGGAACCATCTCGCCGCATCATGTTAGTGTCAATTACTTGGTCCTCGATATCCCCTTGATTATGCGAGCTGCTAGATTGGTGGCTTAGACCACTTGCTGACATGTTTAATGTTGTTCTGTGCTGTGAGGCTCTAGAGAGTGTTGCAGGGTGATTTTTCTGCTTATGTTGTCTGATTTCATCCAATATAATCTGGAGGCCATTGTAATCCATATATGCTTCAGTCCACTCTGGAACCTTATGTTTCTTAAATTCTTTCCCGAATTTCATCTTTCCAATGTGTGTAAATATATATATGTGTGTATATATATGTTGTAAGTGCCACTTCCTTGCAGAAATAGAAAATAGAAAATAAGAGAGAGAGAGAGAGAGAGAGATACACACACCGCAAAAGAGCTTATAGTTTACAAAACCATATTTTTGGATATACAGGGCAATTCATCTCCCCAAAGCAGAGTTTCAAAAAGAAATTTACCAAAGTTTGCCTAAAAATCAAAAGTTGGCTTCTTCACGAGGAAAAGAGAAAAATGGGTTCCGATTGTTTTTAAGAAATCAACAACTCCACCGGGTTATCAAATATTTCAAACGATATATCAGTAATTTTCAACAATAACAAAGACCAAAGACAAATGAAATACGAGCCTTATTAAATACTTCATTGAGAAATCAATTATCGTTCTTTTTCATCCCAAATAAGGTCTAGGATTAGAATTAATTAGTTTTTTGTTTTGTTTTTTTCTTCTTAACAGTTCCTGCCCAGAAGAAAGCACAAGTATAACATGCAAATCATTTATTGAAAACTACCGAGTCAAATAATAACATGAAACTAAATTTACGTATAAACTAGCAAGTCAGAATCGAAATTTCCTATTGACATAGTAGAATATGAGGACCTTTATACTAGCTTTTACATGAAAATGGTAAAGTAATATAGTAAACTTACATGACCACGACAAAAACTTCTAAACGAAATGGACATAAAATAATATTTATTGAAAAAATAATGAAAATGGGCATATAGTTTTGATCTGAGAGGCTGAATTTTAAAAATGTGCTAAACATGAAATTTTAAAAGGTATATCCTTTACAAATATATAAGCACATAATTTCTTATACATACATACATATATATATATATAAACACATAATCCTAGTATAAGTTCTTCAAAAAAAGAAAAAAGGAAAAAAAGTCCTAGTATAGATACCTTGTTTAAACTGATATAATTGGGTGATCGTTCTTCTTCAGGCACACTATATATATAGTATCGTGTATGCATATATACGTACTACTAGCTCTCTGCTATATATCAATCTGTCACACCGATTGAAGTTCGTTAAGCTAAATAATCAAGTGCCACTCGGACCACTACATGCACGTAGACCTCACCCTTTACCGCTTTTCTGCATCAGATAAGTGCCATTTCTTCTTTAATGGATATGGAACAGCCACGAACCATCTGGGGTCTAAAGTCCAGCATATAATAGCGCATCACGTAATGATTTGTGAAACGTAGGATAAGATCCACCAAAATGAACACGTGTCAACATCATAGGGACGCTTAGTAAGTAAAGCGTCTGTGGAAAGGGATGATGATGTGGTGCTCTCCGGATCATTGTACGTAACAAACTTCGGCTGTGAGTATCTGACGTCCTTGATGTTCTTAGCGTGAGTCGGTTTGCAGAAAATCAAGAGTAAAATTTAGCATACTTTGATCCTATTTGTCATCATTTTTGTTTTTCTTTTCGTTTTCATCTGTTTTTTGTAATGAATTTTTTGAAAAGGCTATTCTTTATTCGTTTTCGTTGAAAAAAAAAATTAAAAGGCTGAAATATATTTAAAAATTATAAAAATACTCTCAGATATAAATTATGAGTCTATCCTTTTCACTTTTCTTTTTTTTTTTCTTTTGTTTGGTAATAACTATCCTTTTCATTGGTTGATTCCACTTAGGAGTTATGGTGTATGTTATGAGAATTTTTGGGATATGGGTTAGAGAGCCTCGCAAGCCTCTCTAACACCCACAAAGGTCCTTGTGGACGAGGTCCACAAGTCACGAACAGGAGAAGCCTGGCCGGTCAGGCAGGGCCGAGAGTAGGCCCAGGAGCGGCATGGTCTTGGACGATGGAGTAAGTAAGCCCCGTTGACCTTTGGTTCTTAGATTAAATACTTACCTTATTCTCCGAGTTCAGGTGTCACAATCCCAGCTTATGAGGGTTCATAACCCTAGCATCCGAGCCGTTGAAATGAGGTAATTAAGGTAAGGTTAGGTGAGTAGGAAGGGGACGGTTTTCTAGAGATTTAAACCCTAAACACTCCTTAACAACCCTAGACCAGTCACCATCATCACCTTTGACAGGTTTCAGAAAGGTCCTTCGGCACAGAACTCTAGGTAGGCTGCGCAGTGGGATATCTGAGGGAAACCTGAAGGAGGTTTCTGGAATAGTCTCGTAACTGACTTAGACATCTGAGTGGGAACACCGATGACACCACCGGCCCCCAGTCTGACGCCATTATCTTATCTTGCAGGGGTCAGGGACAGAATCCGAGATCCAGTCAGGGAAGCACTGTGTGGCATCAAAGTGACAAAAATCAGACAACAACATTGGCACCGTTTATGGAAACGAAGAAAAATATTAAAGTTGTGCAAAGGTTTGAAAATCACGTACGACAATAATTACCGGTAAGACGATCATTTGGAAGAATTGTGACCCCAAGGGAAGAAGTTAGGCGGCAAAACCATTATTACAGCTAGGTTAAGGAGTGTGATATGGAAGATCAGCCAGAAGCGGGACTGGAGAATAGTGGCGCCGAGCCATCGAACAGGCAAGTCAGGGATAGACAGCCCAGGAGGACAAGTACTATCCCTCATCGGGAAGCCACTGTTCCCAGGGAGCTAACGGCTTTGTTATCGCAGCTACCCCCATGGAGACGTAGTGACAGGAGGGTAGCCCCACAATCTGAGAGAACTCGCATGTCCGACATGAAGAATCGCTTGGAGCAACTAATAGGGCAGATGGTGCAGAATCAAAACAACCATCAATCCGAACTTTTGCCGACACGCAGGAGCCAGGTGCTTGTGGATTCCCCACGTCCCCAGGCACGACCGCAGAAACAAAGAGAAGGAGGAACGGCAAAAAACGACGTCAGAGGTCGTGGAAGGGACGACATGAGGCATGAGCGTTCAAGGCAGCTTGATGGAGAGGTTTGGAGGGATGTCAGAGCCTCTCCATATCACCCGTCGGACAGGTAGGGAAGTTCCAAGCACAGAGCAGTCAGTGACGCTTTTTCCTCAGCCCATGAAGGTCTGGATTTGAGCAATTTGAGAGCATCCCTGGATGTCAGGAGAAGAACACGAGCTGAGAACGAGAAGGCCAGATTCTGAAGAGAAATGAGACCGGAACAACACACTCGGTGGAACCCGGATGAGAAAAGGGCTCTCATTAGGGCAGAGGAATGGGAGCTGCTCGAAGAGGAAATTAGAAGGGACATAGCAGAAGTCGAGGCGCGAAGGTACACTGATCTAAGAGACCTCCCTGTCTAGGCAGGGGCCCATGCTCATTGCACAGCAGGGTCCCAGTCCACCTCACTTTTCACTTTGGGGATAAGGCAAGCAGCTCTCGCACCTAATTTCAAAATTCCTCAGGTGGAACGTTATCAGGGTCGAACCGACCCTGGAGAACAATTGGGGGCTTACAGGGTCTGGATGGAATTTGAGGGAGCCGAGGATGCAATCATATGCAGGGCTTTCCCGTTGACCCTAGGAGGAATAGCTAGAACATGGTTTACCAATTTGAAGCCAGAGACTATTGGCTATTTCAGGCAGCTGGAGGATGCCTTCGCTGCTCAGTTCCTGGGGGCTCGACCAGTAAAGAAGCCCCCTACTCACCTCTCTTCGATCATTCAAAGGGAAGGAGAGTCTTTGAAGTCATTCAGTCAGAGGTTTATAGAAGCCATGATGCAAGTTGAAGGAGAAAACGATGATCGGGCCTTGCAGGCCATGCTAGGTGGCCTGAGAGATGAAGATATCATTCATTCGATAGCAAGGAACCTTCCCCAAACTTTCTCTAAGATGCTGTGGAGGCACACAAGTATATTTCAGTGGAAGATATCATTGAGTCACGGAGGAGGTCCGGGCAGGAGCACAGAGGTCGAAACAACTCACGAAGGAATCAGAAGAACGGAGTTGTGAACAATAAAAGAAGAAGTGACGAAAGAAATCGGGGACCTCGATTCCTCAAAGATAGACTAGGCAGGTTCACACCACTCAACACGACGCGTGAAGAAGTACTGATGAAGATTGAAGGAAACAACATGCTGAAAAAGCCTTTACCGATCAAGACACCACTTCGGTATCGGAACAGAAAGAGGTATTGCAGATACCACAGAGATTACGGTCATGACACTGATGGATGTTAGGAATTGGAGGAAGAAATAGAAATCCTTATCCGGAGGGGACACCTGCAACAGTTTGTGGCAGGAGCCACTAGTGAGGTAGGACCTTCCAGACAGGAGCCAATCCGGGAGGATAATACATCTATAATACCGCTCTGACCAAGAGAGATTAATGGAAGTGTGCAGACTATTGTGGGAGGACCAGGCATGGGGGAGCTCCAACAGGGCAAGGAAAGCATATGCAAGGGATGCTAGAGTCATGCAAGAGCAGTTTGAAGTGAACCTGACAACCAGGCAGTCCAAAGCACCACAGGGAGATCCATTCCTGTTAACTTTTGATGATAGAGAAGCCCTAAGCATTCACCACCCCCATGATGATGCAATTGTGATAGCAGTGCAGGTGGCCAACCACGTGATATTCCGCATATTGATAGACACAGGAAGTTCAGTGGACATCTTGTATGCCCTAGCTTATGATGCAATGAGGCTGAAAAGAGAGGCACTTAAGCCAGTCATGACTCCTCTCTCTGGTTTCATGGGAGAGTCAGTGTTTCCAGAAGGGTCTATTGAACTCCCTGTCATGGTGGGAAATGCTCCTGACCGATCCACAGTGATGACCAACTTCTTAGTAATGAAGATTCCTTCGGCTTACAATGCCATCATTGGAAGATCCACCTTGAACGCATTAAAGGCAGGGACCTCAACCTATCACTTGTTGATGAAGTTTCCTACACCTAGAGGGGGAACTGGATGCGTTTGATGAGATCAACACAAATCAAGGAAATGTTACGCGACCTCCCTACGAAACCAAGACAGTCAAGCAGAATCAATGGCAATTTTCACAGGTCCTAGGTAGGAAAATCCTAGTCAGCAGCATGAGAAGTTTAACCACGCGGTGTGCATGAAGACCTCTGGGAGGAACGCCTTGAGCAAACGAGAAACCAACCCCAAAATAAGAAGAACAGGAAAAAGAAGCCCTCCCCTGAGCTGGAAGGCTGGAATCAATCAGGGAGTAGTTCTTCCCTTAAGGAGCCCCAAAGTGAAAAATCTTCCTCCGAGCAACAATGCTTCGAGCCAGCTAGGAAAATAGGAATCATGTTGGAGGAAGATCAGCCTAATTTTCAGTTAGAAAGCAGAGAGGACAAGTGGATGGAAACAATAAGAGGAGAAACGGTATAAGACCTGATTGAAGTGCAACTGGACATGGTCGACCATGCCAGAACAACCAAGATTGGAAGCCTGCTCCCAGGCGAGCTCAAATAAGCATTGGTCGAATTCTTAAGAGAGAATTCAAATGTTTTTGCGTGGTCCCATGATGACATGCCAGGTATTGATCCCGAGATCATAGTTCACATATTGAAAGTCGACCCTGACTTCTACCCAGTCAGGAAGAAATGAAGGAGCTTCAACCTTAAGCGTTACGAAACAATCAGGGCAGAAGTTGAGAAATTACTAGACGCTGGGCTTATAAAGGAGATGCTCTATTCGGATTGGTTAGCTAATGTGATTCTTGTCAAGAAGAGCAACGGCAAGTGGAAGGTCTGCATGGATTTCATAGACCTCAACAAGGCATGTCCAAAAGACAGCTTCCCTCTAACTCAGATCGATCAGCTGATGGACTCTACAGTAGATAATGAATTATATAGCTTCTGTGATGCATTTTTAGGGTACAATCAGATCAAGATGCACCCACAGAACCAAGAAAAAACCTCGTTCAAAGTGATGCCATTTGGGCTTAAGAACGCGGGGGCCACCTACTAAAGGCTAGTTAACAAAATGTTTGCTCAGCAGATAGGGAAAACCATGGAAGTTTATGTGGACGACATGTTGGTTAAGAGTGTTAAAGCCTCGGAACACCTAACTGACCTAGACCAGATGTTCTCCATCCTCAGAAAGCATAAGATGATGTTAAACCCAGCAAAATGTGTCTTTGGAGTGTCTTCTAAGAAGTTCCTAGGGTTCATGGTAAACCAAAGGGGAATTGAAGCTAACCCCGATAAGATCAGGGCCATTTTGGAGATGAATTCCCTAACAAAAATCAAAGATGTCCAGAGACTGACTGGGAGGATAGCGGCCCTGAATCGATTTGTGTCCAAAGCGACTGACAAGTGCCTGCCATTTTTCAAGATACTCAAGGGACCCAAGAGTTTTGCGTGGATAGAAGAATGCGATGAGGCTTTTACTCAACTCAAGCAGTACCTAGGCTCAGCACCATTGCTGTCCAAGCCGGTATTTGGAGAGACACTCTTCTTGTACATGTCCGTTTCACAAACAGCAGTCAGCTCTGCCCTCATCCATGTGAAAGCCTCGGTTCAGTACCCATTTTATTATGTCAGCAAAGCTATGATGTCAGCCGAGACAAGGTATTCGACAATAGAGAAGCTTGCCCTAGCTTTGGTGGTTTCATCTAGGAAGTTCAGGCCTTATTTCCAGGCCCATGCCATCACTGTCCCAACTAGTTACCCATTGAGGCAGGTACTTGAGAAGCCAGAGACATCAGGAAGGTTAATCAAATGGTCCATAGAGCTGGGACAATTTGGGATCTTCTACACCCCAAGGACAATAGTAAAAGCTCAGGCAGTCGCCGACTTCAGCTCTGAATACACCGTATTAGAAGAAGCGGAGGACTAATCCTTGGATGCCAAAGAGGAAATGGGACATGAGGACCAAACTACGTTTTGGACCTTGCATGTGGATGGCTTATCGAGCGAGCACAGTAGCGGAGCTGGATTCATCCTCACAATGCCAGAACTTGACTTTGTTAAACTCGAGTACGCCATCCACCTCGAGTTTAAGGCAACAAACAATGAATCTGAATATGAAGCTCTAATTGCAGGCTTGAAAATGGCAGGATCGATAGGAGCTAGAAGGCTACGAGTCTACAGCAATTCACAATTGGTCGTTAGGCAGGTAAGCTCGGAGTACCAAGCAAGGGAAGGCAGCATGATATCGTACTTGGCCAAGGTAAAAAACATGCTTGAAAAGTTTGAAGAATGTCACATCACTAAGGTACCAAAAGAAGAGAATGCAGATGCAGATTCACTTGCTAAACTTGCCTCGGCGTCAAGCTCAGAGCTTACAAGAAGTGTGCCTTTTGAAGTACTCACGGAACCAAGTTTTTACAATGAGGAGGAACAGGCACTAAACCATGTGGATGACGAGCCCGGGTGGATGGATCCAATAGTCAAATACCTAACAAAAGGAATCCTGCCTAAAGATAAGCTAGAGCCTCGACGTTTAAAGTACAAAGCCCCATATTATACTTTGATAGATAGGGTGTTGTATAAGAGAGGTTTTTTCCTCCTTTACTTGAAGTGTCTGAGTACAACCGAAGCTAACTATGTCCTGAGAGAGGTACATGAGGGGATTTGTGGCAATCATTCAGAGGGCCAATTGCTTATTCACAAAATAATCCGTCAAGGATATTATTGGCCCACGATGAAGAAGGATGCACAAGTTCATGCACAGAATTGCAATTCCTGTCAGAGGTTTGCCAGCATGCCAAGGAAGTCCCCTGAGTTGCTCACCTCAATCACCAGCCCCTGGCCCTTTGCCTAGTGGGGAGTCGACCTTATTGGCCCCTGCTAATGAGCAGAGGTCAGGCAAAGTATGCTATAGTCACAATTGATTACTTCACCAAGTGGGTGGAGGCTGAGCCGTTGTCTACGATAACTGAGGCTAAGACCTCAAATTTCATATAGAGATCTATTGTGTGTAGGTTTGGCATACCACATACCATTGTAACGGACAATGGCAGACAGTTTGATAACCAAAATTACAAAGATATGTGCTCAAACCTGGGAATCAGGGCAGCTTTCTCAGCCCCATTCCATCTGCAAGCGAATGGGCAAGTTGAGGAGGTCAACAAGGTAATCAAGAACAACCTGAAAGCTAAGATGGATGTGCACAAAAGGGCCTGGGTGGATGAACTCCCAAAATTTCTATAGGCATATCGAACCACACCTAGGATTGGAATTGGCGAGACCCCTTTCTCTCTAGCATTCGTGGCTGAAGCAGTGATACCAGTGGAAATTGGAGAGCCAAGCCTTAGAGTTAGGCACTTCAACCTCGACAGAAACGATGAGCAGATGCGTTTGAACCTTGATTTGATTGAAGAAAATAAGGATATGGCACAGATTATAGTTGCGGCATACAAACAGAGATCAGCAAGGTATTACAATTCCAGGGTGAGGCATAGATTTTTCAGGCAGGGAGACTTGGTTATGAGAAAAATGATGCTCAACACTAAGGAGCATGGGTCAGGAACTCTTGAACCTACCTGGGAAGGTCCATATAAAGTAATTGAAGTGTTACGCCCAGGCACGTACAAGCTAGAAGGATTAGATGGAAAAAAGTTGTCTCACCCGTGGAATGCAGAGCATTTGAAGAGTTACTACCAATAGATCAATGTAACGACATTAGGCATTTATAAAACACTTTTATTTTCAATAAAACAAATGCTCATTCAGGAACGAAACGCCTCGCGGCTCAAAACCCTAAGAGCTTCTTATTATCTGCTCATCGGGCCTGACTTGAATTTCAGCCGGTAGCAGAAGTCAGGCTTAGATTCCGAATGAACCTGAGTCTCTCATTATCTGCTCAACGGGCCTGACTTGAATTTCAGCCGATAGCTGAAGTCAGGCCCAGATTCCGAATGAACCTAAGTTTCTTATTATCTGTTCAACGGGCTTGACTTGAATTTCAGCCGGTAGCTGGAAAAGTCAAGCCCAGGATCCTTTGTGAATCAAAGTCAAGCAACAGAAAACTCTCCCCTGTCCTAAAAGAATAAGCCAGAGTTCAGGGGGGACAGCAGTGGGGAGGAGATCAAGTCATCGACATTACACTCCGAAAGAATAAGTTAAATTCTAAATTAAATTGTCTTCAAAACATAAAACATAAATTGTTTAAAAAAAACCAATATTGTTGGAGCCTAAGAAGGGGGAGCGTCAAATGCTGAAGCAAGGGTGCCGGAGTCAACTTCCTCAGTCGGTGCCGGAGTCGGAGAGCTAGAAAGGCAGAGGCTGTGACCAGAGACAGGCACCTTTGGGCCCTCGAATGCCAGGCCATCAGAAGGAGGAACTGCTTGACCAGAGGACTGGGCAGGAAGGTCCTGAAAGGAAGCAAGCACGAGCCCCAGGGACTTCTCTAGCACGGAGAGATGCATGCCAGGGAAGCAAACCAGGGCTTCTTTAATTGCAGTGTCCATCCCTGCATCAAATTGCCCTTCAGACTGCGTCACCAGGGTCTGGTAAGCTAAGAAGATTGCAGCAACCTTATCCTGCTCGAGCTTAACCTCTTCTAGGGATTTTCAAAATTGGGTCTCGAACTCCTGGTGAGCACGGATTTTGTTTTTCAGCTTCTCATTTTTGCTCTAGAGCTCCATCTCCTTCCTAGACAGCACGAACTCAAGCTCAGCCGTGCGTTGTTTGGCCCCTCTAATTTCCTCTCCACATCCTTGAGGCGAGACAAGAACATGTCGGCTGCCTGGAGCTCAATCTCCACTAGCTCATGGACCTTGAAAACTGAGAAGAAGGCCTGCATGAAACAACACTTATCAAGGCTCAACATGATATAAGATAAAGGAAAGATAGGAGATACTTGGGCAAGAACTCACAGAAGCCACCTAACGTGATGCCTCCTCAGCCAGGGAGAAAATGGGGGTGTTACTGTGTCAGTTGTCCTCATGGGGAGGAATCTCCCGAAGAAGAACAGCCAACGGGCTAACTAGATGGGAAGGGAGGCGCGTCATTTCATCCTCAGCCATTCCCATGGTAGGTTCCCTGCCCTTCGAGGCATGAATAACCCCTTTCCCTTTGGAGGAAAGCTTTTCCCCATATTGAGATTGTGATCCGGAGGCAGGTTCCTTCCCCTTTAGGGAAGCTGGCTTCGAGGTAGATGCGGAGCCACGAGAGGTAGAACCGTGTGTCAGCTTCGCTAACTTCAGAACCTCACTGAGGTTAGTCAGCTCCCTGGGCAGGAGCCCAGGTAGGTCCCCCCGAGAGCTGCTCCTCCCTGCTTGACCACTCATGGCTGCAAGAAATCAGGAAGCATTAGTTAAAAACATCACAAGATGAAAAGTATGCACACATGAAGGTCGCCCCTAATTCATACCCAAAGATAACCTCTCCTCAGACATAATGGATTTGTAGTCCCTCTAGGTAAGACTCAAACCCAAGATGGTGTCCACCATGGTACTGCTGGCTTGACCAAGAAGAAGGGGGATGAGCTCGATCCATGACCTCGACCCCCAAAGCACCGAGGCACAGACACCTCATACCCGGTTCCCTGGGATCCAGCCTCCCAGGAACCACCGACAAAGAACCAGTCCTTCTGCCATCTAGTGGTTTCAGGCAGAAATTGGATGAATTTCCTCCTACGAAGATAGACATAGTACAGAGCCGCCTGCCTGGGAAAGTCTAATCTTGAAGAAGACCTGTATTTCTAAGGGAGTAGGGTCTGATTGAAATTGTTCCCTCCACAACACGAAGGAGCAGAACACAGACCTCCAGATATTGGGTCCTAATTGGAAGGGGGCTAGGTTAATTTCGGTGAGGAGCCTCCGAACAAAGAGGGCTAAAGGTAGTCTAAGCCCACAACCAAAGAACTAACTAATCAAGGCTACCTCTCAAGGAGGAGGGGAGCTGGAAGACTCCCCTGCGTTGGGAAGCCTGGCAGTCACGCCCTCGGGCAGAGGGAACCTTTCCAGCAAATTGGCCAGGCCTGATTTAGTCAGGTCAGACCTGGAAAAGTCGCAATCCCTATGTGCACCCATGGGACCAGTTTGTTCCCATGGGACAACGCTTTTCATATTTCCTATCAACCATGTAAGGATAATACTCATTTTGAACTCCACAAAGGCATTGCATTATATGATGTTGAACAATATCATACAACACTGTATATTTTTCTTTGTTTGGATTCTCAATAGATGTTAAAATATCTATGCTTTCACAAGAAAATTTTTTATCTTCAGACTTCAAGAATAGTAGGATATGTGCAGGAGACAACCCATGCTTATGGAACTCAATAGTGTAAAGTATTGGAAAAATATATCATATGTAAAATCAATAAGTAATAATATAAACAATCAAAATAAGTATGAACAATTTGGTGACTTTTAAACATTATAATTAGAAGGAAATAAATAAACTATTCCTTACTTGCATTTGTAGTGCCAAATAACTTATTGGTCCGTAGATTCTTTAACAATTTATCCATCTTAATTTCAAATCTTCTAAATTAAGCTGGAAAATTTAAAATAGAGGATTTTGAAAATTTAGTGGAGATGATAGAGGATAATTTTTTTTTCAAAATAGTAGGAATTAAAAATAAAATAATATAAATATGGATAGAAAATATTATTTGCAATTAAAAAAGTAGAAAATGGAGACATGAAAGAGTGGAAAGAGTACTATATAATTTGTTGCATAAGAAAATTATTTATTTTTTTGCACTCTATAGAATGAGCGGGAAAAAAATTGAAGAGAATTTTATTAGATAATCTTAGATTTTATATGAAATGAAGAAAAAGTTTTTATCCATATTTAAAATATTTTGTTAGATTTCAAGTTCATAAATAAAATTAATACATATATATATATACAGTTAGGATATTACAAGATATACCTGGTAGTTTTAAAATGCAGACTGTCACTAAACATAGTTAACAGTGATGGTTTGTCACCGATTTGACACCAATAGTATAATATACTATTAATGATGGTACACATTTTAAAACTGTCAGGTATACTTTACAACATGATGACTAGATATATGTATATATTGAAGGGTTAATTTCAACTACAGCTCCTGAAGTTTAACTTAAATCAAATTTAGTCTCTCAGGTTTCTAACAATATATATGTTGGTCCTACTGGCATATGCAATTAGCATTATACCCTTGTCTAATTTTAATTGAAAAAAAATATACTTCTAATCAAAGATATAATGGTAATTGTATATGCCAGCAGGAGCTACTGTACTGTCAGAAACTTGAAGGGTTTTAAATCAAGCTTTAAGGGGCTACAGTAGAAATTAACTTTATATTGAATTAGCATAAAAAAAAAATTAGAAAGGATTTTGGAAAGGATTTTATTAGATAATTTTAAATTTTATGGAGAATGACGAAGTTTTTATGAATATTTAAAATATTTTATCATATTTTATTTTCATAAATAAAATTAAAATGATACATTGCATATTTATAAATATATTTATCAAGCTGGAAAAAAAAACTAAAGAGGATTTTAAAGGGAATAGAGTTTTAATAGATTATATAGAGAGATAGATAGATTGAATGAGCGGAAAAAAATTGAAGAAAATTTTAGAGGGAGTAAAGTTTTAATAGATTTCTAAATTGTACCCGTATGATGCATGAAAAACTTTATTATTATAAATTATTAAAAGTGTAATAATCAATATGAAATTTTGGAAGAAATTGAAAAGTCATTATCTTTCAATTAATTATTTTTTTAATGTAAGATGTGAAAAACTTCCAAATCTTCTTAAAAATATATAATTTCACGAAATTGAACTTACACCAATAACATTGCTAAGTTGAGTTTTTCATCATGTGTTGACTGAATAAAAGAAAAATATGAAAAGATAGGTTGATAGAATGGAAAGTAGATAAAATAGTAACATAATTCCCTTAAAAGTTATTGATTCATTTTGCTTGATACATTTTCCGCTATACCATTCTACTTGAAGATGAACAGAATAATGATTTTGGATACTATATCGAATAATAAACGCAACAATAGAAATAGAAAACAATAACTATTAAAACGAAAAAAAAATTATGTTTCAAAATCTAATAAATCATCATTATCGAAAAATACTAACTGCTCATCGGGAGGTGATATTATAATTTTTCTACAGAGGACTCTCTGTGATTTATATCAAAGCTAAAAAATTTCAAATAGCCTCACAGGCTAAAACATACTTGCAATCAAACAGCCTCACAGATTCTAGTACATTCAAATCTAACTAGAATCAGTTCATTATCTGGGTTATAAAATTGAAAAGTGTTGCAGAATTATGTTTATACTTGAATATTACACTTATTCTATTTGACTTTATTCACACAAAAAAATGATTTTATTTACCAAAAAATAATCAACCATTATATTTGATTTTATTCACACAAAAAAAGAAACCATTTTATTTGATTTATTGATATAAAAAACCATTCTATTTAATTATATTTTAACAATTAAAACTATAAACTAGAAATATTACAATTTTTTTAGTGACTTGTGATAAGAATTTACATACATTTATATTCACAAAAAAAAAAAAAAAAATACATGCATTCAGAAAGCTTTGTGTTCTAGCCTAACTTATATGCATAAGCTATACATTTTTCCAATTAAAATGAAAATTCACTCTAGAGTTGTAGCTTTTATCCTTCTTTATTTTTTTCTTTTCTTTTTTTTTTTATAAAGGAAAATTTCATCCAAATTCCCTGTTGTTTATTCTTATTTCACCATAAATTTTGTGATCTGAAACATTTCACACATACCTCCTCCATTACAAAAATTAAATTAAATTTAACTGCATAAGGACAAAATAATAATTGAACAATCTTTAAAATATAAAAAAAGAAAAATTTCATCCAGTCCTTCTGATGTTAACCTTTATTTCACCATAAAATCATGTAGTTTGAAACATTTCACATATACTCCCTACTGATATCAAAGTTATGTTAAATTTAACTGGGTAAGAACCAAATAATAATAACTTCATTAATAAAATTAAAAATAGATATATATATATATATATATATTAAATGAGGGGAAAAAAATTGGAAAAGATTTTAGACATGATTGTATTAGATAGTGTTATATTTTATGGAGAATAAAAAAGAAAATTTATCCATATTTAAAATATTTTATTAAATTTTAATTTCATAAATAAAATTAAAAAAATAGATATATATATATAT